>OX442417.1:17435002-17602502 GCA_949361645.1 Spongilla lacustris
GACTGTGTGTGGACTAGGGACTGTTGGGTGTAGCCTGCCGCGGGCCCCGGGTAGCTAGGGGGAGGTGGAGGAGGGATGAAGGGAGGCCTGGAGTGGGGCATGTAGCCGACATGAGCCATGGGGGAGATGGTGGGAGTGGAGGGGGAGGAGGCCATCCATATGCCATCATCAGCTGAGGTGGCAAGATGACATCATCATACACACACACACACACACATACATACATACATACATATATATGTACGCACACACACACGTGTGCACACACACACACACCACCACACACACACAGCCATCAAACTTCACCTGAAACTAAAAAGTGCTAATTAACGAATTAGCTTTTAATTAACTAATTAGCTTTTAATTTTGCGTTCACTGATGTGTGTTGGCACAATCACAACGTATGTGTTATTAACTATTCCTTGTGTGTTCATAACAGCTATAGCTGACCACAGCCAAGAGGTTGTACACTTTGACTTGCCACAACACACACACACACACAGGAGCATTACACAAGGTCTCCCCTGGTACAAGGTTCCCCCTGGTACAAGGTTTCCCCTGGTACAAGGTCTCCCCTGGTACAAGGTTCCCCCTGGTACAAGGTCTCCCCTGGTACAAGGTTCCCCCTGGTACAAGGTCTCCCCTGGTACAAGGTCTCCCCTGGTACAAGGTTCCCCCTGGTACAAGGTCTCCCCTGGTACAAGGTCTCCCCTGGTACAAGGTCTCCCCTGGTACAAGGTCTCCCCTGGTACAAGGTTCCCCCCTGGTACAAGGTCTCCCCTGGTACAAGGTTCCCCCTGGTACAAGGTCTCCCCTGGTACAAGGTTCCCCCTGGTACAAGGTCTCCCCTGGTACAAGGTCTCCCCTGGTACAAGGACTCCCCTGGCACAAGGTCTCCCCTGGTCTCCCCTGGCACAAGGTCTCCCCTGGCACAAGGTCCCTTACTACTTACTACAAATACCACTCAAGCAACACCTGATAATTAGGGACACACCCCTTAAATGACAACTATGTGCTTACTGCCATATAAGGCAACAGTTCCATGGGCATCAGATGGTGACAAACACAGCCAGCTCTAATTAATGCCATTCATCACACTTATCACCTTCAGCAGCCACCATGGAAGAATGCAGGCTACTGTCCCCAATGCAGGCTACTGTCCCCAATGCAGGCTACTGTCCCCAATGCAGGCTACTGTCCCAATGCAGGCTACTATCCCCAATGTCCCCAATGTTTACTTAACATTTGCACCCAACAGCCTTGGCCCATACTTAAAGCCACACCCACTCTCCTCCCCAGCTTACTCATTAGGTAGGGCTGTGCCTCGGAGCTATACGAAGGCGAGTTAATACAGTGGCCTGGGTACTCGTGAAGCTGTGGTCTGAAGGAGAACCTATCAGCAGCCATCATGCCTCCATTGCCATACACAGAGCTCTGGGGGTGTGGGGGTGTGCGGTGTGTGGGGGGTGGTGTGTGGGGGGTGTGAGGGTGTGAGATATGGCTAGGGTGGGTGAAGCACACACTGGATAACGTACGGGTGGAAAGGACGGGCTCTGGAGTACAGAGGAGGACTTGGAGCTTGAGAAGGACTCCCTGCGCCTAACTGATGGGTGGGGCAGATGATGTCATCAACCAGCACTACATGCCACGCCCCCTACACATACTTTTGGTGGGGGAGCCACACGAGTGTCCTCCGTCGTCTTCATGATCTGAGGCAGCCATTAGAGTGCGCTTTTCAACTCCACCGCTTGTGGGGTCAATCTGATGTCATGTAAGGGGAGAGTTGTATTAGACTTTGACCTCCCTTCCTCACCTCCCTCCTCCCCCTTCACCTCCCTCCTCCCTTCCTCACCTCCCCCCTCCCCCCTTCACCTCTTCTCTACTTACTGCAATGGAGTGAGGTCTGCTAGATAACATCTTCTGTTGTGGTAAACAGTTAGTTGTATGGCCATTTGAGTTGGTAGAGGGATGACCACCTCCACTAGTAGAGGGATGACCCCCTCCATTGGTAGCTGGGGAAAAGGGGACACAGCACATTCATACCAACCCTCAACTTATGTGCCCCCTCCCCTCTCCCCCTCCCCTCATCCCCTAGGCCTAGGCAACATTATCAAAAAGCTAGGTGAACATACAAATTCACACACCCATCACCTACCCCACCCCCACATGCCACACCCATCACATACCACCATAAGGCACAATAGCCAACATAGCTTTTCTTCACAGACTGACTCACAGCTACCCAAGAGGCAGCTTATATATGCAACCATCAACCACCTCAAAGCAAACCTAGCCCACAGAATCCAAACATTGGTGACATGTCTGTCCGCCTAAGTCATATAAAAACCCAAGCAGGGCAAAACAAACACAGATGAGTGGTGGTCTGTGTGTTTCCAAAATATTGGTGACGCGCTAACACACGCCCCCAAGGGTTGCCCTACATCAGAGGCATCATAGCACCAGTACACTAACAAGTCACAAGAAGCTTTCAGCACACATCATCTTATCACTACCAACATGAGGAACACTTCTGATCATCCCATGGTAAGGGGAGGGGCATCTTTGGGATGGGAGGGGCAGGAGGGAGATGTACGTGTAAGACATCAGGTCAGGGGGAGGGGCCACCAGGGGGAGGGGCCCACATAACTACCATCAGACATTAGCTATGGGGGGGGGGGGGACATTAGCTATGGGGGGGGGACATTAGCTATGGGGGGGGGGACATTAGCTATGGGGGGGGGGGACATTAGCTATGGGGGGGGGACATTAGCTATGGGGGGGGACATTAGCTATGGGGGGGGGGGACATTACCTATGGGGGGGGGGGACATTAGCTATGGGGGGGGGGGGGGGACATTACCTATGGGGGGGACATTAGCTATGGGGGGGACATTAGCTATGGGGGGGGGGACATTAGCTATGGGGTGGACATTAGCTATGGGGGGGACATTAGCTATGGGAGGGGGGGGGGGACATTAGCTATGGGGGAAGGCATTAGCTATGGGGTGGACATTAGCTATGGGGGGGGACATTAGCTATGGGGAGGATATTAGCTATGACTGCTGTAATGTGACGTGGTATGACATGGTCACAACAGTTATGTATAGGTTGTGATTTGACGTTCACCCACATAGGACTCAGAACACCTCCCAAAGCGTGGCTCGTTGCCAAGACAAACACAATGTTAGCTATGGCTACTGTAATGGAGCTATCACCAGGGTGTGTGTGTGTACACAGAGGGAATGGACCTAGCAATGTGTTGGTGTGAGGTCACTTCACATCATCAACACACATAAGTGGTACATGGCCAAGGGAAGTGAGAGGAAGAGGGAGAGAGGAAAGAGGGGAGGGGGAGGAGAGGAGAGAGGGAGGGAGAGGAGAGAGGGGAGAGGGGAGGAGGAGGAGGGAGAGGGGAGGAGGGAGAGGGGAGGAGGGAGAGGAGGGGGAGGGGAGGAGGGAGAGGAGGGGGAGGGGAGGAGGGAGAGGAGGGGGAGGGGAGGAGGGAGAGGAGGGGGAGGGGAGGAGGGAGAGGAGGGGGAGGGGAGGAGGGAGAGGAGGGGGAGGGGAGGAGGGAGAGGAGGGGGAGGGGAGGAGGGAGAGGAGGGGGAGGGGAGGAGGGAGAGGAGGGGGAGGGGAGGAGGGGGAGGGGAGGAGGGAGAGGAGGGGAGGGGAGGAGGGAGAGGGGAGGAGGGAGAGGAGGGGGAGGGGAGGAGGGAGAGGAGGGGGAGGGGAGGAGGGAGAGGAGGGGGAGGGGAGGAGGGAGAGGAGGGGGAGGGGAGGAGGGGGAGGGGAGGAGGGAGAGGAGGGGAGGGGAGGAGGGAGAGGGGAAGAGGGAGGGGAGGGGGAGGAGGGAGAGGGGAAGAGGGAGGGGAAGAGGGAGGGGAGGGGGAGGAGGGAGAGGGGAAGAGGGAGGGGAAGAGGGAGGGGAGGGGGAGGAGGACAGAGGAGATAGGGGAGAAGGAGGCTATGGCAGGAGGCCCCCACACAACATGTAGTGTTCTTGATGTGGCCACAATCAGCAAATTTGTTTATTAATGCGGCAAATGAATATCATTATCATAAAAATCGGATAACCATAGGTAGCTATGTGTTGATGCAGGTGTCAGGTGTTAAGGGGTAAGATTAATGCAAGTGGGTTTTTAAAAAAGAAAAGAGATTTGAGTACTAAGGAGAGGCTGTTAGGTTAATACCACCCCAAAGAGCCCACACACCACCAAACATGGGCTACACCCCCAACCTTAAAAATCATATATTCACACAATCTGTGGAAATCAGGTCATAAAGAATGAATGCCAAAGATAGTGGGTGTGGCTATGTGGGTGTGGCTATGTGGGTGTGGTGTACACAGCCAGCATGTTAGGCAAAGCAGAGCACCCCCCCCCCCCCCCCCCAGAGCACCCCCTCCTCCTCTCCCCCCCCCCCCCCCCCCCCCCCAGAGCACCCTTCTCTCTCCCACCAAGAGATGCTTTGGTAAGTATTAAGACCTTGACCTAATGGAGCTAGGGTAATTAGGAGGAAGGTTAGTACAAACACACAATGTGTGTGTTATGTAGACTTCCACCAATGTTCTCCACAATGTGATGAGCAATCACCACATTCACAACCAAATACTGCCTCCTTAATGAATATAGGTATGTTCATTCAAAAGTTCACAGTCCATGTCCAACATGCCCTCAAGGACCTGCTGGTACGCATCTCTCCCATGTTCACCTCTCATGTTCATGGAGCCACCACCATTGTACTGCTTCATACTTACATGTACATGTACCTCAAACCTGTTAAAGCTACAAAACCACTACATGTTACCATGGTGACACTCTTACATCATGGCAGCACCAGCCAAGAGGAATGGTGTGATGTAATTAGCTCAGCCACCAAATAAGGAAGCTGGGGAGATGCCTCAAATATCACTGTTCTTGTGCATAGAAGAGGGACAACAGGCCACCATGCAGTGATGCAGAGGGGCAAGAATTAGGAGGCCCCCCCCCCAGTGAGTAGGCAATAATTAGAACAAGGTCATCAGTGAGTGGAAACCCTATGTAAACTAATGGCAGAGCCCCCTATGAATACAAAGCACTACAAGCAAAGCGTACAACATATCTAGGAAAACGTTGTAAGAAGCTCTCCAGTAAGGCACTCCACCACATCTCACACTCCACACATACGAGGGAAGCATGAAGGCCAATGAAGTATCCATCGCAAGGCTAGCTACCATTTCTGCCACTATTAAACCACTTTCGCTCCTCCCCTGATGGGGGGGGGGGGGGGGGGGGGGTACCACTGGCTGCTGCAATGGCCTACCTTCAGCATTCAGCACATATACACGACTCTTCCAAACGTCACCACAAATCAAGTTCTGTGAATATAGCCCAGCTGTGGGCCACACACAGCTCGCGCACGAGAGGGATGGCTGCTGCACAGGGCGCCCCTAGTGGCCCAAGACAGCCCTCGCCAGTCGCCAATCCAATCGGAGGTCAACAACACATGTAGTCAGCACATGCGGATTACCAGGCCACCACAGCTGGAAGGATGCAGGTGGCACCGGAAAACACCAGAAAGTGCACACGTGCTTCAGAGGGTTGGCAGGGGCCCTTCCTTCACTCCAACCCCATCTGATGTGCTTAAAATAATTCCCAAGCCGCAAGGAACCCTTATTGTACAATGTGGTCCAGGTGGCCTAAAGGTCCAGCCGAGCCCTGCAAAACATTGGCTCCATTTCTAATAAGAGATCACCACTAGAATGCACACAGCTGCTGGAGCTGTGTTTGGCCACACAGCAGAAGTACAGGGGATGAAATGAAAGGGCAGAGCCTGGGGGGAGGGAGGGGAGGGGAGGGGAGCCATGGGGGTCTTACTAGTATGGAGAAAGGAAGCCTAAATTATATTCATAATCAGTACTCCCACACACGTGAAGAAACTCAGGCACATAGGGAGCCCAAAGCTGAAGCAAAGGGGAGGTTTGTACATGGGCCTAAAGAAGCACTGCTTTACATAAACAACACCCAAACATAGAAATGATGGGACTGGGCACCAGGCACTCCTATAAAAACGACTTGAGGTGTACTCAGCGGCTAGCTGCCTTCCGGTCTGTAAGTGTCGCTGCCCACTGATTACCCAAGAGCACACTCATGTGCACACTGGCTGTGTTGAAGAGCCCGTATTCATTCCTTTGCAAAGTACCAAGGTTTGCACAACACACGTGCGGGCAGCCAGACACAGCCAGACACACACACATACACACACTACAGGATACATCCCAGCTACAGGGCCTATAGAAGGTGAGGAGGCATTGTGGTGGGCCTAATTAGGTTGTGCAGATTGCTTAGGAGTCACTGGTGGAGATTCAGGGACAAGACCTGGTCAATATCACCTTTGGGCGGGGTTCCCACCACCTCCTCCCCCTTCCCTTTCCCCCCCCCCCCCCCCCACCCTCTTGGGGCATGAGAAGGTTGTCCCATTGGCTGACGCTTTCATTTTGATCTATTGAGATGTACCCCCCCCCCCCCCCCCCCCCCCCATGACCCTAGTCACAAGAGGTCTATGGCCCAGGTGTCCATGTCATGTTGTGCAGTGAACAAGCATCCCACTGACTGACCTCACAGCTTGGCCCACCAAAGGTGAGAGTTAGCACACAGGTGGGTTTCCCAATGAGTACCACAGCAAAGCTGGGTCATGATCAGGTGCTAATTACCTAAGGAATGGCTCTAGCATGTCCCACTACTAGATGAGTTCCACACACCACAACATGGCAACCATACAAGGCCTCACAAGATGTCCATGTGATGTTACCTTGGAGTTTCTTGGGGTAGCCAGCCATGGCGCCTGTACTGTGGTCCTTCATGGCCCCTGTAGGCTGCATAGGGGCAAGTGATAGCATCATTAAGACGTATACACACACACACACACACACACATATACACATACACACACATACACACACACGCACGCACGCACACACACAACACACACATACACAACACACACATACACAACACACAACACACACACATACACAACACACACACAACACACACACATACACACACACACACGCACGCACACACACGCACGCACACACACGCACACACACACACACACACCATCCTGGGTGTAGCTATGAACATGTGTTCACATCAGAATTAGATAATTCCTTTAATCCCAACTACATGCAGATCTGACCACCACAACTACAGTGAAGCCATAGCTAGCTCCATGTAGCAAACATGAGGAGGAATTTGACAGCTCTTAAAGACCTCTAATGGTAGCATGGCAAGGGGAACACGGATGGAAAGGCTGGCTGTGTGGGTGTACATGTGAGGGATGTGTGGGTGTGTAGTGCTGCATGGCTTGACAGGGACCTAGCGTGTGCACATATGTGGTTTCACCTACAGCACTGTTGATGTGATGTTAAGAACGCACCACTTGGGGCCAAGCCAACAACAGCACAGTAATATATGTTTAGGGAAATCAATCAGATAAAATGAGTCAGATGGGTCTGGGCACAAGAGGGGGCTGTGGGAAAAGGACCTGTACAGGGGGAGGAGGCAGGTACAGGGGAGGAGGCAGGTACTGGTGCTAAGCGCATATGTACACAAACCCACACGACAGGGGTACTTGCTAACTGCATGCAATAGACCCACTGTGCACATGGTCCCACCAACCTTGGGCTAGTATTGGGTTATGTATGGTCATGCAAGTCCCTGCTTGCTTGCATCAACACTAATATTGAATTCATTAGCAAAGGTGAATACACACAACGTAGCTGGCATTCATACCGATAGTACTGGCACATTACCCAGTGCTACACAATGGCACTCAGATTCCACACATTTTTTTCTCACAATGCTCTTCTGGCAAAACGGACAACATGCCCATGTTCTTGACCTGCCAGCTACTGCCCTCACATAAATTATGATAATTATATTTTGATGAGATCATACCTAACCAATCATCTACCTTTAATGATATTACTTTGTAACATTAGTGTTGCATTAAAGGTGTAGGATATTGTATTGTTATATTGTGCGCTATATATATATATATATATAATTTCCATTGCAACTGTACTCAAATAAGACTACAATTTACATACACACACACACACACACACACACACACACACACACACAGTCACACACAAACCACAGACACACACATACAACGAAATGTCCATAACACAGTCCCCATACACACAGATTCATAGCAGAAGAGCACACCAGCCAGAAGGTCTCCACATCACACTGACCACATCGCACGCTGTGAGATGCGTGCTTAACACCCTCTTCCTTATCATCACTACAACCATGTGCCAATCACTACTTAAGTGGTTTGCATTATTGCGTTACAACATTATAACTGCATTTGTAAGTGGAGGGTTAGACGTCCAGACATTGTTTGAAAGGACGCAAGTCTTACCAACCCAGTGAAGGGGGGCCAGAATTCAAATACGCGGGGGGGGGGGGGGGGGGGGGGGGGGGGGGGGGGGGGGGCATAACCAGAAGCACCCACATAGCTACTCCGTAAAGCGCACGCCCTTTGCACAATCCAACCCTCTCAAGCGCAAGAACAAGCACCAGTACATGATACAGTTGCGTCACGACGGGCAGGAATGCTAGCTTTGTGGCGGCAAATTTTCCTTAAACATAGCGGCTGGATCAGCGGAGTGCGCTCACGGGATGCATTGTTAACAGCCTTTGTTCAATGACGCCCTTTTCACGAATCCAACGTCGCAAAAAAAAAAAAAAAACTATCTTTAAAGTTCTACTGATGTCACCCACGGTACATAATGGTACGTGCGCAGTTAATCCCTCTTGCGTTAATGCAGCGGTCTATTAAACAATAAGTGTGCAACTAAGAGCGGAGGCACTCCACATGGATAAGCGCATGCACGCATACACTAACACAATGCGCTCTCAAACAAACGCACAATGCATGAACCTACATAGAGTACCATCGCTGATAACGCCCATCACTTAAACCACACACAAAACAAATGCATGCAAATTCACATACATGTACGCGTAAACACAGGTACACACACACACACACACACACACACACACGCACACATACACACATAGGTACACACACATACACACACGCACACACACACACATACACACACACATACACATTGTCATATACGCACAAACACACACGTACACGCACACACGCGCGCACAAATACGCACACGCACCACACACACACACACACACGTACACACACACATATACATGTATATACATTAATGCGTACCTCTGAACGCCCTCCGTTAAGTTCTGCAGGCGTACCAGGCATACTAAATCGCATGGCAGAGAGTTTTCTATCTTCCAGCAACTTACTCCGTCTTACAGTAACAACTTGGATCCTTGCAATGTATGCGCTAGCGACACACGGGTTGGTTATAATATACAAGCTAATAGGCACACTGTCCGCAGGCTTTTAGCCTGTTCTAGACTTGCTTACGATACGCGGGAAGCTTTTTAGGGAAAAAAGAAACCAAATAAAAGCCTTTAATAATACCTCGCATCCGGTGGGTCGGAACGGTGACGCGCGTCATAATAATATCACGAGATGGTGGTATTAATGCCAGCTGTGACGACAGTATCTCAGGTAGGTATACGTATAGGCCTGTATATTCCCAGCACTGCTTACAAAGACCAAGTTCGAGTGTAATTAATGGCGTATTGCATGTGCGATAGTACTTGTGCGCATATGTGAGTATGTGTGTTACTGTTTAGGCATAAAGTCCTACTGGTCGAGGGTGGTACTTTAATGGCCAAACGGAAACCGTTGTATATGGCCAAAGGTCTGGGCCAGCTGAATGCCCTCATCTCCCGCGACAAAGTAAAGACTGCATCACCCAAGGGGTGAGTTGTCGTGCGGTAACCTTTGTGCCATGGTCCTGTGTGTGTGTGTGTGTGTGTGTGTGTGTGTGTGTGTGTGTGTGTGTGTGTGTGTGTGTGTGTGTGTGTGTATGTGTGTGCATGTGTGTGTGTGTGTGTGCATGTGTGTGTGCGTGTGTGTGTATGTGTGTGTGTTTGCGCGCGTTATTGTGTGTTCTATATGCACATACAGTATTAGCATGTTAGCTTGATTCTCCACTGTAACTTCTGCACACGTTATATATACTGACACAACCACACAATCACACAACCACACTCACCACATATAACCACACACCCACACCCACACACCATACACCCAACCTCACACACTCCACAGACACACACCCAACACCTCCCACATACACGTAGAACCCTATGGAGTCATCAGTAGTGCCTCATGCTAAGGATTTCTTCCTGTGTCCCCTCAGGTTATGTCCACTTGCTGAGAAGCTTTTCCTGAAGGCCAGAGATGAGCGACTGGCAGGCGACGAGGAACACTCTTACGTTCTCTTCATGCGGTTCCTTGATGTGGCTGATGCAGTCAAAAAGTCTGAGGATTACAGGGTTAACAAGGTTGGTTGTCATGGGGATATGATGCAGAAGGGATTGTACATGTATGTACTGCAGGCAGGTATGTATGTATGTACTGCATGTAGGTGTGTATGTATGTACTGCGGGCAGGAGTGTATGTATGTACTACAGGCAGGTGTGTATGTATGTACTGCAGGCAGTGTGTATGTATGTACTGCAGGCAGGTGTGTATGTATGTACTGCAGGCAGGTGTGTATGTATGTACTGCGGGCAGGAGTGTATGTATGTACTACATGTAGGTGCGTATGTATGTACTGCAGGCAGGTGTGTATGTATGTACTACAGGCAGGTGTGTATGTATGTACTGCAGGCAGGTGTGTATGTATGTACTACAGGCAGGTGTGTATGTATGTACTGCATGCAGGTGTGTATGTATGTACTGCAGGCAGGTGTGTATGTATGTACTGCATGCAGGTGTGTATGTATGTACTGCAGGCAGGTGTGTATGTATGTACTGCAGGCAGGTGTGTATGTATGTACTGCATGCAGGTGTGTATGTATGTACTGCATGCAGGTGTGTATGTATGTACTGCATGCAGGTGTGTATGTATGCACTGCAGGCAGGTGTGTATGTATGTACTACAGGCAGGTGTGTATGTATGTACTGCAGGCAGGTGTGTATGTATGTACTGCATGCAGGTGTGTATGTATGTACTGCATGCAGGTGTGTATGTATGTACTGCATGCAGGTGTGTATGTATGCACTGCAGGCAGGTGTGTATGTATGTACTACAGGCAGGTGTTTATGTATGTACTGCAGGCAGGTGTGTATGTATGTACACACACACGTGGACCTGTGGCACGTTTCATGTATGGCACGTTTGTTTATATTTAAAATGTTTCATGTATGGACGGCTGCATTGAGCAGATATGTACATGTATGTATGCTATGCTTGCTGTCATAGGCAACCTGCTGGAGGGGTGTAACACCTCACAGGGTGTAACACCTGACAGGGTGCTGGAGGGGTGTAACACCTGACAGGGTGTAACACCTGACAGGGTGTAACACCTGACAGGGTGCTGAAGGGGCGTAACACCTTTACAGGGTGTAACACCTGACAGGGTGCTGGTGGGGTGTAACACCTGACAGGGTGTAACACCTGACAGGATGCTGGTGGGGTGTAACACCTCACAGGATGCTGGAGCGGTGTAACACCTCAGGGTGCAACACCTGACAGGGTGCTGGTGGGGTGTAACACCTCACAGGGTGTAACACCTCACAGGGTGTAACACCTCACAGGGTGTAACACCTCACAGGGTGTAACACCTCACAGGGTGCTGGTGGGGTGTAACACTTCACAGTGTGTAACACCTGACAGGGTGCTGGTGGGGTGTAACACCTCATAGGGTGCTGGTGGGGTGTAACACTTCACAGTATGTAACACCTGACAGGGTGCTGGTGGGGTGTAACACCTCACAGGGTGTAACACCTGACAGGATGCTGGTGGGGTGTAACACCTCACAGGATGCTGGAGGGGTGTAACACTTCACAGTGTGTAATACCTGACATGGTACTGGTGGGGTTTAGCACCTCACAGGGTGCTGGTGGGGTGTAGCACCTCACAGGGTGCTGGAGGGGTGTAGCACCTCACAGGGTGCTGGAGGGGTGTAGCACCTCACAGGATGTATGGTATGCAGGGTATAGACCTCACGAGGGCATGATATCCGTAAGCCCTGCAACATTATCTGCACTTTTCCTCGCTTTACAACTGCCACAAGAGAAGGTTTTGGATGGATAGGAACTGGTGTAATTACCATCGACAAGAAATTTCATGCCCACCCACTCTTCCCCACCCCTCCTCCCACCCCTCCTCCCCACCCTCTTTCCCTTCTTCCCCTTCCTCTAATCTATTGGCTACATCTAGTAGATGTGGTCTTTTGAGCCACCCAAAGCTCTCAGCAATGTCAACAGTTGGGTTGACCACCTGATTTTCATGATTTTGTGGGTGTCTGCAGTGGTTACACCTACTTAGTTTTGATGGGCCCATGCTAGCCATGATGGCTGCAAGATTGTCTGGCTTGAAAAGACCCTTTCGTTGCTGCTTGAAATTTATCATTCTCCCTTGCCCCCTTCTAATGTTCTTCTAAAGTTGCCCCCTTCATACATTCTCCTTTGCCCCCTTCATACATTCTCCTTTGCCCCCTTCATACATTCTCCTTTGCCCCCTTCATACATTCTCCTTTGCCCCCTTCATACATTCTCCTTTGCCCCCTTCATACATTCTCCTTTGCCCCCTTCATACATTCTCCTTTGCCCCCTTCATACATTCTCCTTTGCCCCCTTCATACATTCTCCTTTGCCCCCTTCATACATTCTCCTTTGCCCCCTTCATACATTCTCCTTTGCCCCCTTCATACATTTTCCTTTGCCCCCTGCTATAATGTTGTAAACAGAGCATCCCTATATAGCCAGCAGTTGCCATGGTTGTAATTTCATTGTTCTGCCTATTGTGACCATTGCAACTGAATTTTTTTTTGTATGTTCTCTGTAGCATGTAAAGTGTGTACAGGCTGGCTGTTGAGTGTATGGCTGCTGCAGACAACACTGTGTTGTGCACATGATTTTAACATCTCACCACTTTGGCATGCTATGAGTACCAGAGCCACACCCATCTTCTATGAAGTCTGTAAAACGTCTGGTTAGAATTAACTTCTTTTTTGGGGTATGATGTACCTGTGGTGAAATTGAGGCTTGTTCAAGGGCACACATATATACCATACAAGGGCACACATATATACCATACAAGGGCACACATATATACCATACAAGGGCACACATATATACCATACAAGGGCACACATATATACCATACAAGGGCATACATATATACCATACAAGGGCACACATATATACTATACAAGGGCAGGCATATATACCATACAAGGGTAGGCATATATACCATACAAGGGTAGGCATATATACCATACAAGGGCACACATATATACCATATAAGGGCACACATATACCATACAAGGGCACACATATATACCATACAAGGGCACACATATATACCATACAAGGGCATACATATATACCATACAAGGGCACACATATATACCATACAAGGGCACACATATATACCATACAAGGGCACACATATATACCATACAAGGGCACACATATATACCATACAAGGGCACACATATATACTATACAAGGGCAGGCATATATACCATACAAGGGTAGGCATATATACCATACAAGGGTAGGCATATATACCATACAAGGGCACACATATATACCATACAAGGGCACACATATATACCATACAAGGGCACACATATATACCACACATATATACCATACAAGGGTAGGCATATACAGGCATATATGCCATACAAGGGCACAGGTATTGCGTCTATTTGAAGATTGTATACATGTGCATGACACACATGTGTCCAAGTGTACTATCGCAGGGCAGGGGTGGAGGTATGCCATACTTGTGTGTACATGCATACTTGTGTGCACATGCATACTTGTGTGTACATGCATACTTGTGTGTACATGCATCCTTGTGTGTACATACATACTTGTGTGTACATGCATACTTGTGTGTACATACATACTTGTGTGTACATGCATACTTGTGTGTACATGCATACTTGTGTGTACATGCATACTTGTGTGTGCATGCATACTTGTGTGTACATGCATCCTTGTGTGTACATACATACTTGTGTGTACATACATACTTGTGTGTACATACATACTTGTGTGTACATGCATCCTTGTGTGTACATACATACTTGTGTGTACATGCATACTTGTGTGTACATGCATCCTTGTGTGTACATACATACTTGTGTGTACATGCATCCTTGTGTGTACATACATACTTGTGTGTACATGCATCCTTGTGTGTACATACATACTTGTGTGTACATGCATCCTTGTGTGTACATACATACTTGTGTGTACATGCATACTTGTGTGTACATACATACTTGTGTGTACATGCATACTTGTGTGTGCATGCATACTTGTGTGTACATGCATACTTGTGTGTACATACATACTTGTGTGTACATGCATACTTGTGTGTACATGCATACTTGTGTGTACATGAATACTTGTGTGTACATGCATACTTGTGTGTACATGCATACTTGTGTGTACATGCATACTTGTGTGTACATGCATATTTGTGTGTACATGCATATTTGAGTGTACATGCATACTTGTGTGGTGTGCACCTGCTGGCTCGCACCCTTGCACACAAGGCACACAGGTGTGTGCTTGCAGAGTCTTGCAGCACACAGGTGTGTGCGCACATGGCAGCTGCTGGCTCAGCTTACATATATATGTTCTATTGTTGGCCAAGTCCACAATAGAAGTGGAGGCTAGAGGCCTGCAGTGAAGGCTAGAGGCTCGCAGTGAAGGCTAGAGGCCCACAGTGGAGGCTAGAGGCCCGCAGTGAAGGCTAGAGGCCCACAGTGAAGGCTAGAGGCCCGCAGTGAAGGCTAGAGGCCCGCAGTGAAGGCTAGAGGCTCGCAGTGAAGGCTAGAGGCCTGCAGTGAAGGCTAGAGGCCCGCAGTGAAGGCTAGAGGCCCGCAGTGAAGGCTAGAGGCCCACAGTGGAGGCTAGAGGCCCGCAGTGAAGGCTAGAGGCCCACAGTGGAGGCTAGAGGCCCGCAGTGAAGGCTAGAGGCCCGCAGTGAAGGCTAGAGGCCCACAGTGGAGGCTAGAGGCCCGCAGTGAAGGCTAGAGGCCCACAGTGAAGGCTAGAGGCCCACAGTGGAGGCTAGAGGCCCGCAGTGAAGGCTAGAGGCCCGCAGTGAAGGCTAGAGGCTCGCAGTGAAGGCTAGAGGCCCGCAGTGAAGGCTAGAGGCCCGCAGTGAAGGCTAGAGGCCCGCAGTGGAGGCTAGAGGCCCGCAGTGAAGGCTAGAGGCCCGCAGTGAAGGCTAGAGGCCCGCAGTGAAGGCTAGAGGCCCGCAGTGAAGGCTAGAGCTTTGGATGTGATACCATTCCTCACTGTCACTGTTGCAAAGTGATTATTTTATTCTACTGTTGGACTGTGTTAAGTGTGTATTAGGCTATATGGACTGTTTATCAGCGTGTATATGGGCTGTGTTAAGTGTGTGTATGGGCTGTGTTAGGTATGTATATGGGCTGTGTTAGGTATGTATATGGGCTGTGTTAGGTGTGTATATGGGCTGTGTTAGGTATGTATATGGGCTGTGTTAAGTGTGTGTATGGGCTGTGTTAGGTATGTGTATGGGCTGTGTTAGGTGTGAAGGGGGACAATATCTGCTAGCAGATCTGCGGGGAGGGACAATATCCTTCGCCATATGAATTTTACATGGTTGTGTCTTTCTCAACTCCACGAGGAATGATATGGGCTGTGTTAAGGGTGTATATATATACATGTATATGGGATGTGTTAAGTGTGTGTGGACTGTTAAGTGTGTGTGGACTGTTAAGTGTGTGTGGACTGTTAAGTGTGTGTTGGCAGTCAGATGGTGTTGACAGCCATCACTGCTAGACCACATTGGACTCCATTCAGACCACACAGATGCTCTGGTAGACTGTGTATCAGGCTGGATGGGCTGTGCAAGATTTGTGGCACTGTATTACTAGAGTGTACTAGAGTATACTGGGGTGTACTATTGTAGTGTACTATTAGTATCTAGAGTATACTGGGGTGTACTATTGGAGTGTATCTAGAGTATACTGGAGTGTACTATTGGAGTGTACTATCAGTATCTAGAGTATACTGGGGTGTACTATTGGAGTGTATCTAGAGTATACTGGAGTGTACTATTGGAGTATACTGGAGTACATTTTTCTTTAACAGAAGGCGTTTGACAAACTTCTCAATCCAGCAAGGTTCAAGGAAGCCATAGAAGAGGCAGAGAATCTGTCTAGAAGCTTGGTGGAAAGGTGTGTGTGATGTGTGCTGTGATATGCTTGAAGTTCCTAGTATGATGTAAGGGTGTTTATATGCATGCACATGTGTGTATGGTGTGTGATGTGTGTTGTGTCTGTCTAGAAGCTTCGTGGAAAGGCGTGTGTGATGTGTGCTGTGATATGCTTGAAGTTTCTAGTATGATGTAAGGGTGTTTATATGCATGCGCATGTGTGTATGGTGTGTGATGTGTGTTGTGTCTGTCTAGAAGCTTCGTGGAAAGGCGTGTGTGATGTGTGCTGTGATATGCTTGAAGTTCCTAATGGGTATGTCTGTGTGTGTATGTGTAAGTGTTGTGTGTATGTGTAAGTGTTGTGTGTATGGTTTGTGATGTGTGTTGTGTGTGGGTGTGATCTCACATATCGTTCACATGTCCTTCAGGTATGCTGAGCTTGCAGGGGATGGCTCCACTGGTAAGCACTTCTGAGCGCAAGTGTGTTCCCTTCTCCAACACTTCACCTTCCCCCTGTGGCCCCCAACACTTCTCCTTCCCCCTGTGGCCTCCAACACTTCTTCTTCCCCCTGTGGTCCCCAACACTTCTCCTTCCCCCTGTGGCCCCCAACACTTCTCCTTCCCCCTGTGGTCCCCAACACTTCTCCTTCCCCCTGTGGCCCCCAACACTTCTCCTTCCCCCTGTGGCCCCCAACACTTCTCCTTCCCCCTGTGGTCCCCAACACTTCTCCTTCCCCCTGTGGCCCCCAACACTTCTCCTTCCCCCTGTGGTCCCCAACACTTCTCCTTCCCGCTGTGGCCTCCAACACTTCTCCTTCCCCCTGTGGCCCCCAACACTTCTCCTTCCCCCTGTGGTCCCCAACACTTCTCCTTCCCCCTGTGGCCCCCAACACTTCTCCTTCCCCCTGTGGCCTCCAACACTTCTCCTTCCCCCTGTGGCCCCCAACACTTCTCCTTCCCCCTGTGGTCCCCAACACTTCTCCTTCCCCCTGTGGCCCCCAACACTTCTCCTTCCCCCTGTGGCCCCCAACACTTCTCCTTCCCCCTGTGGCCCCCCAGATAAGAAGGCAAAGTTAGATGGGGCTGGCCAGGACGGAGGCACTCCTCCCCACGATGACACTCAAGTTGTGCCCTGCAGTGACCCTGAACGTCTGGTGCTGCAGATACTGCGGGAGGACAAGGTCACTTCTGGGACATTTTATGTTGTGTTGTTTTAATGTGCCTCGTGCGGTCATCCATATTTAGGAGGTTGGATTGGTCCCCCAGAGAAGTGATAGTGGTAAGTATGAGGGGGAGGAGGAGGATGGTGTTGAGGCGGGGAGGGGAGGGGGAGGAGGATGTCAGGAGGATGTCAGGGCCGGGAGGGGAGGGGAGGAGGATGTCTGGGTCGGGAGGTGAGGGGGAGGAGGATGTCTGGGCCGGGAGGGGAGGGGGAGGAGGATGTCAGGGCCGGGAGGGGAGGGGGAGGAGGATGTCAGGGCTGGGAGGTGAGGGGGGGAGGAGGATGTCTGGGCCGGGAGGGGAGGGGGAGGAGGATGTCTGGGCCGGGAGGGGAGGGGGAGGAGGATGTCAGGGCCGGGAGGTGAGGGGGAGGAGGATGTCTGGGCCGGGAGGGGAGGGTATTTAGAGACCCTTGGTGTAGAAAGGACGTCTGATGGGAGAGGGAGGAGCCATCATATCACTTATTGTTGCCCACCTTCCCATCATATCACTTATTGTTGCCCACCTTCCCTTATTGTTGCCCACCTTCCCTTATTGTTGCCCACCTTCCCTTACATGTATAGCTGCTATTGTGGTCCATTGTCTCTGTGTTGTCTAAGGGCTGTGTACAGTGGCTGAGGGCTGTGGGTCAGGGGTTGTTTGTGAGAGAAAGAGGTTACTGAGGGGGAGGAGTTAGAGGCCTCTAGTTGAGAGGTTGTCTGATGGACTGTAGAGTGGGGTCTGTTTACATGAGGCATCAGTCAGTTGGGGGGTTTGCAAACTTCCATGTAGATGTACCATCTCATTGTAATAGCAATGGTGGTTATCTCATGGCTTGTGGCTTGTACCTGTGGAGGTGTGTGTGTGCCTATGGAGGTGTGCTTGTGCCTGTGGAGGTGTGCTTGTGTAAGCTTATAAGTGGGAGTGCTTGTGGGAGTGGAGATATTTAAGTGAGTGATTGAGTGAGATTGTTGTGGTTGGGGATGCACCAGCGGTTGTATGTTATGTTTTTATTTACATGGAATTTAGAAATAAGCTAGATGATGTTCTGTGTTCTTGTTTTCTCTCTGTAATCAATCCTTCCCCCCCCCCCCCCCCCCCCCGCCTTCTTTCCCCCTTTCCCCTACCCTCTCCCTTCTTTCCCCCTTTCCCCTACCCTCTCCCTTCCCTCCCTCCCCCCCCCCCCCTTTTAGCGGTGGTTCTTCCATCAGTATCAGTAATGCAGCTGTACAAGATGCTCAACGAGGCACCAGAGCAGGTGCTTGTTCTTGACTGCCGCCCCAGAGCTAGCTACACCAGCTCTCATACTGATGTAAAGAAGTGTCCTCAATGGCTGTCCATACCGGAGGAGATGGTGCTGAAGGGGTATGTTGGGAGGGGGGCACCTGAGTGTGTGTGTGGGGGGGGGGGGGGGGGGGGGGGCAGGGGGTACATCTAGATGTGAGGAGGGGGCAGGGGGTACATCTAGATGTGAGGGGGGCAGGGGGTACATCTGGATGTGAGGGGGGCAGGGGGTACGCATATAACCGGTACACATATTGATCACTTCTTGTAGGTTGAACAGCAGCAGTGTGGCCTCTTTCCTGAATGAAGCTGGTCGTAAGCTGTGGGGCAGTAGATCCAAGAGATGGGTAGTCCTGGTGGACGAGGAGTCCACAGTCACTAGCATTGCTTCTGCACAGAGAGAGTTGCCTATTAAGATGCTGAAGGACAGTCTGTATAAGGTAGGTAGGTACAATCACAGGATGTATGTTTATGTGTAAGTATATGTGTATGTGCATGTATACGTACTGCAGTTTCCAGGGATTTGGGTCTGGGGACTTACACCTTCCCGTCTTGCAGTGGGACACTTCAGGAGGCACAACACACGAACCTCTCATTCTGGAAGGAGGCTATTCCGCCTGGTACCTCTCCTATGGGCCCTGGTGTGTGGGACAGAAGAGAGGCTTGGTGGTGGCACCAGCACCATCAGCTGTATTGAACAATCCTTCTTGTCCACCTGGTGATGGGACTAAAACAGGTGGTGTAAATAGTGCTGCGTCTTGCACTTCATGATGTATACCCCCAACATGCATACATGTACACGTGTACATGTACACACATACATACACATATACATGTACATACACATACAACTACACACATACACATACAACTACACACATACACATACAACTACACACATACACATACAACTACACACATACACATACAACTACACACATACACATACAACTACACACACACATACACATACAACTGCGCACACATACACATACAACTAATACACACATACACATACAATTCTCTGGCTCCTTTCCTCCCACACAATATGCTCCCACATAATCGCCTCTGTGGTTTGTGTTATGTTTGGCCAATAGCTACAAACATGGAGTACCCCAGCTTTCCAGCCATAAGGTAGGGAATGAATTGTTTTATCTGGTGAGACTGTTTTCTGTCAGCTCAGTGTTGTGATAGGCTGTTGTGTTGTGCCAGCTCCATACAGGAGGGAGGGGTGCAGGATGTTGACACAGCAGCCGCCATGAGTGATGTCTCAACCTCACAACAGTCTGGGAAGACAGTGGTTGATAAGGAGCTGACTGCAGGAAACCTCACCTCCACAAACCAGACTGAACAGCAGCAGCAGGGACTGACCTCTGTGGGGCTGACCAATGTGGGTTCAGAGCAGCCTTCTTCAAACCCTAACCCTCTGAGCTATACCCCTGACCAAGGAAGGCTACTCCCACTTATCGACACTGTCCCCACACAGCCACTGCCTCTATTGGGTACTTTTGGCCTCCCTTTGAGCAACCCAGGCCTCCCTTTGGGCAACCCAGGCCTCCCCCTGGGCAACCCAGGCCTCCCTTTGGGCAACCCTGCCTTTCTTCCCCCTCCCACCTCTGCCATTCCTTATTCTCTCAGTCTTGAGGGTGAGGCAGTTCTTCTAACTCCCACTCTAAGTAGTGATGATCACATGACTCACCCAGATACTCATTCGACTAATACAAATGGTGCTTTAAACCTTAATAACTACACAGGTTATTCTCAAAGTCATGTGACATCTACTATACCAATGTTTCCCAATATGGATGATCTGAGACCTGAGGCTGGCCCAGTAGAGGGGGGGGATGAGGCAGCTCGTGTGGCTCAGTACCACAAATCATTTACAAGTCATCAAGAAGTTGAGGATGTTCAAGCTGGGAGGAGTGCACAGTTGGTAATGCCCCAGAACTACTCACAGTTACCTGGTCCCCAGAACTACTCACAGTTACCTGGTCCCCAGAACTACTCACAGTTACCTGGTCCCCAGAACTACCCAGCCCAGATGCAACCCCAGAACTACCCAGCCCAGATGCAACCCCAGAACTACCCAGCCCAGATGCAACCCCAGAACTTACCAGCCCAGATGCAACCCCAGAACTACCCAGCCCAGATGCAACCCCAGAACTACCCAGCCCAGATGCAACCCCAGAACTACCTAGCCCAGATGCAATCCCAGAACTACCCAGCCCAGATGCAACCCCAGAACTACCCAGCCCAGATCCAACCCCAGAACTATCCAGCCCAGATGCAACCCCAGAACTACCCAGCCCAGATGCAACCCCAGAACTACCCAGCCCAGATGCAACCCCAGAACTACCCAGCCCAGATGCAACCCCAGAACTACCCAGCCCAGATGCAACCCCAGAACTACCCAGCCCAGATGCAACCCCAGAACTACCCAGCCCAGATGCAACCCCAGGCTTACCCACAGTGGAGTGACAACACACATCAGCAGACTGTGCTCTCCTCACAGTTGTCACAGGCACCATACCAGCCAGTCTCAACTCAGCTTTATAACTCTTCTGTGGGCCATCCTGTTACTCTATCCAATTCAAGGGTGGCTGAAGGGCCCATTCCAGAACCACCTTCATACAGCCATGCACTTCATCTTCCCTCCTATGTTGCCGTGCAACCACCCATTCCACCCCCCATCACACTCATGCCACCAGGACCTCCAGCTGCCAGCCAGAGCGAGCCATCTCATGCAGGTATGCAGGCACAACCTCAGCCTGTAGTAGGCGGGCTTCAAATGGAGATGAGAGGCAGAGAGGATGAAAGGAGGCAGGAGAGGAAGGGGGAGGAGGAGAGGAAGAGGGAGGAGGAGAGGAAGAGGGAGGAGGAGAGGAAGAGGGAGGAGGAGAGGAAGAGGGAGGAGAGGAAGGGGGAGGAGGAGAGGAAGAGGGAGGAGGAAAAGATTGCCAAGGCAAAGCAAGAGCAGAAGGAAAAAGAGGAGAAACTGAAAGAGCTGGAGAGGAAGTTGGGTGAGGAGAAAGCACGACAAGATCAGGAGAAGATACGACAAGATCAGGAGCGGGCACGTTTATTGAAGGAGGAGGAGGAGCGCCTGATCAGGATGCAGATGGAGAGGGAGCAGAGTGCCCAGGCCATTGCTCGGGAGAAACAAGCCATTGAGGCCTCCAAGCGCCAGCTTGATGAGGAAATGCAGCGGCTGCAGATTCAGAGGTTGCAGTTTGAGAAGGAGAAGGAGATGTCGCTACGGGAACAGCAGCGTCCTGAGTACCAGCAGCTGATGCAACGCGAGCAGGAGGACCGCCACATGTTGAAGATCAGCCAGGGGCTTCCCCCTGGGTGGGAGAAGAGGCTGGATAGGGCAACTGGCCGGTTCTATTACATTGACCACAGCACTCGGACCACACATTGGAACCCGCCCACCAACTGGCTTACATACCAAGCAGACACTCAACAGCAACGCCAAGGTGCTGCTGGGGTAGTGCCCAGCCCATCTGCTGGGGTAGTGCCCAGCCCATCTGCTGGGGTAATGCCCAGCCCATCTGCAGGGGTAGTGCCCAGCCCATCTGCAGGGGTAGTGCCCAGCCCATCTGCTGGGGTAGTGCCCAGCACATCTGCAGGTCGTCGTCAATCTCAACCACTTCTCCCTGGAAGTCAACCTGTGCAGCAGCAAGGTTTGCCACCTCAGCCAGCACTCCAGCCATCCTCACCTGGACCTCTGCTTGCTCCACCTCCAACATCTGCTCCACCTCTGCCACCTGGTGCCCAGGCCACACCTGGGGCTGGGCTAGGTCTACCTCAGAGCGGTCCCACTATGAGGTCATCCAGTGCTCTGGTGACCCCACCCACCCCTGCTAAACCACAGCCCTCCTTTGATCGCAGTACTAAGCCACACAGAAGGCAGCAGCCTGCTATGACTGCTGACCAGTACAGACACAGGCTGGAGGCTCTGCAGCCTGTGTTTGGTGCCCTGGTAAGTGGGGGAGGGAAGATTTATGTACCTAGTGGAGATCTGTGGCCATGCTGTGTACCTATGGCCTATGGGAAGGGGGAGGGGCTCTTCACTAGGTGGTGACATCACTATGGCCTATGGGAAGGGGGAGGGGCTCTTCACTAGGTGGTGACATCACTGGGAAGTAGGAGGGGGAGGGGCTCTTCACTAGGTGGTGACATCACTATGGGAAGTGAGGAGGGGGAGGGGCTCTTCACTAGGTGGTGACATCACTATGGGAAGTGAGGAGGGGGAGGGGCTCTTCACTAGGTGGTGACATCACTATGGGAAGTGAGGAGGGGGAGGGGCTCTTCACTAGGTGGTGACATCACTAGAAAGTGAAGAGGGGGAGGGGCTCTTCACTAGGTGGTGACATTATGGGAAGTGAGGGGGAGGGGCTCTTCACTAGGTGGTGACATCATTTCCTCTGTAGGGTCCTGCGTTGACTGGTCTGAAGAACCTTGGGAATACTTGTTTCATGAACTCTACGCTACAGTGTCTGAGCAGTACTACTATCCTTGCCCAGTACTTCATCACAGGGAAGTATGCCCAAGATATTAACTAGTGAGTCCTTGGTACCTACACACTCCACCCCTCTCCTGCACACCCCCACCCTCTCCTGCACACCCCCACCCTCTCCTGCACACCCCCACCCTCTCCTGCACACTCCCCCCACCCTCTCCTGCACACTCCCCCACCCCTCTCCTGCACCCTCCCCATACCTCACCTCCTCTCCTCTGTGCCAACAGCACTAACCCTCTTGGGATGGGGGGAGAAGTAGCTGAACAGTTTGGATTTTTAATCAAGGCACTGTGGAGTGGCCAGTACAGGCACATAGCCCCCAGGGAGTTCAAGACCACCATTGGAAGGTTTGCTCAACAGTTCAGTGGCACCAGCCAGCAAGACTCACAGGAATTTTTAGCATTTTTGATGGATGGGCTTCATGAGGATTTGAACAAAGTACGTGCACGTGTGTGCTGTGTGTGTGTGTGTACATGCTTACTGATGTGTGTGCTTACTGATGTGTGTGCTTACTGATATGTGTGCTTACTGATGTGTGTGCTTACTGATGTGTGTGCTTACTGATGTGTGTGCTTACTGATGTGTGTGCTTACTGATGTGTGTGCTTACTGATGTGTGTGATGTGTGTGCTTACTGATGTGTGTGCTTACTGATGTGTGTGCTTACTGATGTGTGTGCTTACTGATGTGATGTGTCTTTGTAGGTTGAGAAGAAAGAATACATCGAAGAAGAGTTTGTTGAAGTACCAGACAAAGAGGCTGCTGAAAAGTCATGGAGAAACCACAGAAAGAGGAATGACTCCATTATTGTTGACCTGTTCCAGGTAGGCCCCGCCCCTCCGTGGTATCTCTTTCTATAGGCTGGATACATATACAAACCTGTATTACTATGATGTACATTAAAGCATGCTTTCAGCACGTTAATGTTCAGAATAGCAAAAGAGGTTCTATTACTGCTTACAATATAAGGTGGTAGCTATGGCGACAATATAAGGTGGTAGCTATGGCGACAATATAAGGTGGTAGCTATGGCGACAATATAAGGTGGTAGCTATGGCGACAATATAAGGTGGTAGCTACATGTATGGCTACAATATACGGTGGTAGCTATGGCTACAATATATGGTGTTAGCTATGGCTACAATATATGGTGTTAGCTATGGCTACAATATATGGTGGTAGCGTCATATGCATAGTGTGCGATTTTCTTGTATTAAAGCAGTTAGCTAGGTCATTGGGTAGTTTGGACTCCTCTGTCAGATTTTGCATTGATCAAAATTTCATTGTCGCCTTAGGACTAGTTGTGATTCAATCGAAATTGACACAACTGATTGCATTGGTATTCAGATTCTTATTTTTTGAAATGATTATTAATAAATGCATTTGTAAATTATATAATTTGTCAAAAGAATTGTTTGATTTTGGTACTTTGATCGAATTTGTATTGAACTTGATTTCTACAGTATAGGTAGGGCAACTCCCACTGGTTATAGTGTAGTGGTTATAACAAGGTTATTAGATAGACTCCAACTTGTAAGTGATAGGTTAGTGGTATTGATAACTTCCTTATGGGGGTTAAAAGAGTAGCCCCACCTGTTGTTATTAACCCATACGCTTTACACTAACCACCTCAATATCAAGTAATGTGGTACACAGGTATATATATGGCAGTGGGCCCCTGGCATAAGTGGCCCCCCCCCCCCCCCTCATCAGTGGCCCCCCCTCATCAGTGGCCCCCCCTCATCATTGGCCCCCTTATCAGTGGCCCCCCCCTCATCAGTGGTCCCCTCATCAGTGGCCCCCCCTCATCAGTGGCCCCCTCATCAGTGGCCGCCCCTCATCAGTGGCCCCCTCATCAGTGGCCCCCCCTCATCAGTGGCCCCCCTCATCAGTGGCCCCCTCATCAGTGGCCCCCCCTCATCAGTGGCCCCCCCTCATCAGTGGCCCCCCCTCATCAGTGGCCCCGTCATCAGTGGCCCCCCCTCATCAGTGGCCCCCCTCATCAGTGGCCCCCTCATCAGTGGCCCCCCCTCATCAGTGGCCCCCCTCATCAGTGGCCCCCTCATCAGTGGCCCCCCCCTCATCAGTGGCCCCCCTCATCAGTGGCCCCCCTCGTCAGTGGCCCCCCCTCATCAGTGGCCCCCAGCATCAGTGGCACACACTCAGGACAACAATATATAACAGTTTTTGTTTCGACTATAGCGTGTGTTGTTTTGCAACTTGACACTGGATTCCTGGGTGGTGGTGTGCTACCCTAAACCCCTACCCTGCATGGGATATCTTCCACCTTACCTGTATGTGCCTTTGACACACTCATTTAGCTAGTTTGGTTCATTGCAGCAGTTAATGTTTTATTTGCCTACAGCCAACTAGCCTAATGTACACAAATCACACTGGCTAACTAATCTAATTTAGTTGTCAAATCTGCGAGATACTATGTAGTAATCTGTAGGATACTATACATGTAGATATGGATATATAGAATGCTGCAGTTACATTGTATGGTCATATTGTCATTGTGATCTTATGGTATAGTGACATTGTACAAGATGTGATTGTTAAAACTGGG
The DNA here is from genome assembly GCA_949361645.1 of Spongilla lacustris. Taxonomy (NCBI): domain Eukaryota; kingdom Metazoa; phylum Porifera; class Demospongiae; order Spongillida; family Spongillidae; genus Spongilla; species Spongilla lacustris. The sequence goes on from OX442417.1 coordinate 17,460,912, forward strand.
TGTGGGTCGCATTTATCCCATCCCCGTGGCAACAGACCTGGAGGGGTCATCCGTTTCATGTTGATGGTCTTGGCTTAGCATAAACATAGACATAGCACTGTGATTGGATTTAAGTACACCTAGCACACACCACACCTAGCACACACTACACCTAGCACACACTACACCTAGCACACATTACACCTAGCACACACTACACCTAGCACACATTACACCTAGCACACACTACACCTAGCACACACCCACACCTAGCACACACTACACCTAGTACACACTACACCTAGCACACACTACACCTAGCACACACTACACCTAGCACACACCACACCTAGCACACACCACACCTAGCACACACTACACCTAGCACACACTACACCTAGCACACACCACACCTAGCACACACCACACCTAGCACACACTACACCTAGCACACACTACACCTAGCACACATTACACCTAGCACACACTACACCTAGCACACACCACACCTAGCACACACTACACCTAGTACACACTACACCTAGCACACACTACACCTAGCACACACCACACCTAGCACACACCACACCTAGCACACACCACACCTAGCACACACTACACCTAGCACACACTACACCTAGCACACACTACACCTAGCACACACTACACCTAGCACACACTACACCTAGCACACACTACACCTAGCACACACTACACCTAGCACACACTACACCTAGTACACACTACACCTAGCACACACTACACCTAGTACACACTACACCTAGCACACACTACACCTAGTACACACTACACCTAGCACACACTACACCTAGCACACACTACACCTAGTACACACTACACCTAGCACACACTACACCTAGCACACACCACACCTAGCACACACCACACCTAGCACACACCACACCTAGCACACACTACACCTAGCACACACTACACCTAGCACACACTACACCTAGTACACACTACACATAGCACACACTACACCTAGCACACATTACACCTAGCACACATTACACCTAGCACACACTACACCTAGCACACACTACACCTAGCACACATTACACCTAGCACACACTACACCTAGCACACATTACACCTAGCACACACTACACCTAGCACACATTACACCTAGCACACACTACACCTAGCACACACTACACATAGCACACACTACACCTAGCACACACTACACCTAGCACACACTACACCTAGCACACACCACACCTAGCACACACTACACCTAGCACACACTACACCTAGCACACACTACACCTAGCACACACCACACCTAGCACACACTACACCTAGCACACATTACACCTAGCACACACTACACCTAGCACACACCACACCTAGCACACACTACACCTAGCACACACTACACCTAGTACACACTACACCTAGTACACACCACACCTAGCACACACTACACCTAGCACACATTACACCTAGCACACATTACACCTAGCACACATTACACCTAGCACACACTACACCTAGCACACACTACACCTAGCACACATTACACCTAGCACACTACACCTAGCACACACTACACCTAGCACACATTACACCTAGCACACACTACACCTAGCACACACTACACCTAGCACACATTACACCTAGCACACATTACACCTAGCACACATTACACCTAGCACACATTACACCTAGCACACATTACACCTAGCACACACTACACCTAGCACACACTACACCTAGCACACACTACACCTAGCACACATTACACCTAGCACACATTACACCTAGCACACACTACACCTAGCACGCACTACACCTAGCACACATTACACCTAGCACACTACACCTAGCACACACTACACCTAGCACACACTACACCTAGCACATACCACACCTAGCACACATTACACCTAGCACACATTACACCTAGCACACATTACACCTAGCACACACTACACCTAGCACATACCACACCTAGCACACATTACACCTAGCACACTTGGCATGCAGTTGAGCAGATCTGAAGTGATTTCATGTGATCCTATATATTGGAGAGCCTTGTGTTCTAGATGATGCACACCATTCCTTTTCTTCCTCCATAGGGGCAGTTCAGAAGCTGTATTACATGCCAAACCTGTGGTTATCGCTCTGTTACGTTTGATGCCTTCATGTATCTAAGTGTACCCCTTCCTCCTGGGACTGGGAAGTGTAGTCTTGAGGTGAGTGTGTGTGGTATGTGTGGTGTGTGTGTGTGTGTGTGTGTGTGTGTGTGTGTGTGTGTGTGTGTGTGTGTGTGTGTGTGTGTGTAAATGTGTGATGTAATTGCCTGGTGTGTACTAGACCACACCTGTAGCTTTACATAGGAGGTGGTGCCCAGACCACACCTGTGGCTTTACATATGAGGTGGTGCCCAGACCACACCTGTGGCTTTACATAGGAGATGGTGCCCAGACCACATATCTGTGATGGCAACTAAAATATCTTGAGGAGGATGTTGGCATCATCCTTACATCATCCTTCACACTTCCATATACGGACAGCTTAGGCATCAATACAAGCCTCTGTGTGCATCCTGGCTGGCTAGGGAGCATTCTTCTCTCTACCCCTAAGGGCCCAAGTTTCCTTATTGAAAATGATTCTTGACTCAATTAGCTCACAGATGATGTCATGCTGGAAGGAGGGGGAGGGGCATAGTAGTATGGGATGAGGGGAGGGGCATAGTAGTATGGAATGAGGGGAGGGGCATAGTAGTATAGGATGAGGGGGAGGGGCTAGTGTCATTTCTGAAAACCACATCTTTTTCAGCTGTATTTTAATGATGTTTTGTGGTTTCTTGTCACATATGCTTGTATGCCATTAAGCTTGCGTGAATGTGTGCTGTGTGTGAGTATCAGTACACGATCAATGCTTTTCTTACTCAGAGCTGCATCAATCTGTTCACTAAACAAGACCTCCTCTCTGGAGACAATAAATGGTAACCATGGTAACCTCCTATATAGCATGTGTACTGACTGTACTTATGTCATGTGATGTGACCTGTGTGGGGAATGATGAGGTGACAGGTGTGGGGAATGATGAGGTGACAGGTGTAGGGAGTGATGAGGTGACCTGTGTGTAGCTTATTATCCATGTACGTATGTGTGTGAGGTTCTTCGCTTCCTCCTCATATTTCCTTCCCTTGCCATTCTCTGTATTGTCACATATTTCCATTAGTTCTGTTGTCTGTATGACTACCCTACATAACCTCTTGTGATGTTGTCTGTATGACTGTTGGTCATTACTGCTGTCGCACATTCCTCTCATTCAGGATCTCCTTTTACAGTGTGTTGTGCCAGCAACTGTTTGTCTGTTTAAACTGAACCCCTGACAGTTTATGCCTTGTCATAGTCCATATGAAGGGTGTGGTCCAAACTAGGGACTTCACCCTACCCAACATCTGCCCTTGGGTGGGCACATGGTGGTGTTCTTTGCTGTATGTCCCCCTACCCCCTGCAGCTAGGTGGGAGGTTATTGCTCATAGCTAGGTGGAAGGTTATTGCCCATAGCTAGGTGGGAGGTTACTTAATTTGTGTCATGCCACAAAATGGAAGTGTGTAATTTCTGTCTAATCATTTCCATGGGAATTCTAAGTTGCTTACATAGTTATGTGGCAACCAGGCCCATGGAGTAGGTATGCAATCATGGTGGCCTTGGTCAGATGTGGTTGTGATTGGGGCCGTGTTGTTTTCGTGTTATTTTGTGTTGCAAAATTCTATAATTTAATAAAGATGCATCAATGTTGGCAGCACCTGTGATGCCTTCTGATTATGGAGTTGTTGACAGATCTGTTAGATGCACATGGTATGTGTGTTGGCTGTGTGACCTGATAACTGTGTGCGAAAGATGGTTTGTGTGTGTGTTCTGTTGTGCAACCTTTGCTGTCAATTGGATGGGGGGAGGTGTTCAGTTAGCTAGTTGGATTGTGCACATTTTGCTATGACTATGGGACATCTCTACATTAATTGGATATCTAGTGCAAGATATCCCATATCTTATATGCATACAACTTCAACTGTAAGATGTTGTAATAATACATGTACAATTGTGTGTGATGAGCAGGGTAGGCATAGTATGTGATGACCAGGGTGTTAGTTGTTAAACTTTTTTTGCTTCCTTCCTTTGGGTGAGGTCTTGCCTTCCCTCCTTCCCCTGTCATATCCTTCCCTCCTTCCTGTGATCAAATTCATGTCACCATTACATCATCATCTTGTGGCTGTAGGAAATGTTCCAGCATCTAGTTCCTGTGTGTTTGTCATCTTGCCTCTTGTCATCTAGCCCCTTGTCATCTAGCCCCTTGTCATCTAGCCCCTTGTCATCTAGCCCCTTGTCATCTAGCCCCTTGTCATCTAGCCCCTTGTCATCTAGCCCCTTGTCATCTAGCCCCTTGTCATCTTGCCTCTTGTCATGGGGACCATATTGTGCAGAGCATTCCACCGAGAAGGCTGAAGGGTTTAAGGGATTTTGCCATTTGTCATGAAGTGTGCTTATGTCCATGAGAAGCACACCTGTGTCTATGTGTACCTAACCCTAACCTAACCCTATGTGTCTATGTGTACCTAACCCTAACCTAACCCTATGTGTCTATGTGTACCTAACCCTAACCTAACCCTATGTGTCTATGTGTACCTAACCCTAACCTAACCCTATGTGTCTATGTGTACCTAACCCTAACCTAACCCTATGTGTCTATGTGTACCTTGGCTGCAAACAAGCTAGATTCTTTATAAGGGACAGGTGCAGTATTGGAATGAACGCACAGGTGGATGTAGCAGATTAGTATCCTGTGTTAGTCACTTACTGTAATTAGGCAGACAATAACCCTGTTGTTGTTCATTTAATGTCTGCAATGGTATCCAGGAGAAGGCAGACAGGAGGGACAGTTATGCTGTGTTGATTCGTTTTTTTGGTTGGTTTCAGGTCAGTTGTTTGCATTAAACAATAGTTTTTGCTATACAAGTCTTCGGATGATCCTGAGTAACAGTAACATGAGGGATCAGTGATACCAATACTAGTACACTTAGGGGTGATGTATTATTGATTGAACAATACACCTACTTTGACCTATCTTATGTAACTGGTCCACCATCACCTTGTTGTTCATCCATCCCACCATGTTCCACCACTGTGTGGTTAGCAGTTAATTCACCATGTTATTAATCTTCTTGTACTGATAATGTTTGCCACAAGAACTGTCACCTGTTTTTCATAGGATTTGTTTGAAGTGCAAGCAACCTCGAGATGCCTACAAAAGGATTGAGATATGGAAGTTGCCACCAATTCTTTTGATCCATTTAAAGAGGTGTGGGATCAGTTTATTGCACTGGAATGTTTCTCTTCATTTCCTGTCACATTCCTTCTCCCTGCATTGCTTTCTGTAACAGGTTTTCTTTTGAAGGCATGTGGAGGGAAAAGAGACAGAACAATGTGGACTTCAAGGGGTATGTGATGGTGCTAGGGGTATGTGATGGTGCTAGAGGAATGTGATGGTGCTAGGAGTATGTGATGGTGCTAGTGTATAAAATGTTCATTATAGCATGGTTTTCTCTCTGCAACTGTAATTAAAATGATTGTATTACCTCATTCTGTTGTTCAGAACTCTGGATATGTTGCCATATGTGATAGGTGTGAGGCCAACAAAACAGTATTCTCTTTATGCCATATCAGTGAGTGCTCTGCTAACCCCCCCCCCCCCCCCCCCCCCCCCCCCCCCCCACCCCCCCAAACTAACTCCTCTTTAACTTCATTGTCCAGAATCACTACGGAAGTATATCTGGCGGGCATTGTAAGTAGTGAACAGGTTATTGAATATGATGTTATTAAATGCTCACTCAGATACTGCTTACTGTCTGAACCCTTACAAGCGTAAATTCTACTGCTTCGATGACCAAGAGGTACATGACGTTGAACCAAATGCCATTCAGGTACTGCATGTGTACAGTGTTGGGACATTATTTCGAGACCTCTCCCCACCCTCTCCCCCTCCCTCACAGAGTTCGGCTGCATATCTGCTGTTTTACACAACTGTGGAGTTCACCCCGCCCCTTTTGCTGCGTTGACAGATATTTTTAAAATTGTTTGTTCAGTGTGTGTTCTGTAAAATTGAAATATTTATCGGAATTTACGTATGTAATCATAGGGCAATGCTCATAGGTGTGGGAACAGGCTTGCGTATGGAATGATGAAAGTCTCAATAAAATGCCGTAAGAGTCACATGTGATTGCGCAAGGGGATCAGCTATGCAGCTTGCTGGCCTCTGTTTTTCCACCGATGCATATTCTTGTGAATCGCATGCATATGCACGCAGCCACAGGTAGCCGCTTGCCCGGCTTGCCACACAATTCCACAATAGTCTGGGCATGTCGTTCTGTGTTCCTGTTTAAATTTCAAGTACGCCTCTTGAACTCCGTAAACTGACCTACATATAGATCACTCTGAATTGAATCCGTTTTTAAGTTTTGCATTTTTTTTTTCTGTATTATATAATATGTTGCCTCAGCTTTTTTTAATTTAAAAAACATTTTACATATATGATTATTTATGTTATTAAAGGTGTGTGCTGTGCACTGCTGCTGTATAATATTCGCTGTATGCACTTGCTTCGTATCAGTTACCGGTATGAAAGGAATAATTAAGAGAAGCCAGTAGTTGAGTCGAAGATATATCCGCTTCTATCCGTATAAAAGCCACCAGTTCATATCACATTCGACAATCACAGCGACTCTTCTTATCGATCACTGAAAGTTAACCTCAACATGTGCAGCCAATCCTTGGTACTGTTCGTCGCTCTGCTAACGGCGACTGCACTATCTGCCCCACTGGTTGGACCGGGCCAAAGCCAGAGATGCAAAATTATTAATTACGACGGTTACTTAATTCGTGTCACTAACAACGGCAGTGTCAAGGCTGATGGGTTAGAATCACAGACTCTATTTTTGCTACATTTTAGCGGCAAAACAGTCCAGATCGAATCACAGAGCAATCCGGGCTCGTTCTTGATGCTCCATTCTATCACTGCAAATGCCACTAACAACTCGACTGCTGGAAGTGAAGTATTTGAAATTGTGGTCAGCGTACCATCACCTTCGACTATGATTTCCACCATTTGGACTCCGAGTTCGATCCAGGGAGACTTTAACAGCGAAACACTATCTCTCAGCCAAAAAACAGTTAATGGGGACTGCTATGCCGAATTTGACCAAGACGAAGCAAGATGCGCAGACGTACCCGATGACTACGCGCAAATTTCGTTCTTGTGCTAGTGCGCTATTGAAACAGTCTGCATGTATGTGTTGTACAGAAATCACTTCGTCACGTATCCAGAGGAAATATTATTTATTTATATATCAGAGAGTATTTTTATATCATTGATTTTATTTATTGCTTTTATGTGTAATATTAAGGGGCACGATCGTTCCGTATCGAATGACACGTGAAACAATTAATATGCTAACTTTAGATTTATGCAACGTCATATGTAAATGTAAATTGAAGCCCGGCCATGGTGAACCGCACGCGTAGTGACCGGAAGTGGTATTGTCATTGATTATGCCAGCAGATATCCCGGTAAATGTCTTTTGCTCACATACAGCTAGGCAGCTGGCTACCTGAGACTTGGTGCCGGCCGGTTATGACTTCCGACAAGTAGAATCACGATGGAGAGTCTGGGCACCGTCAGTCGATAGTCACGTGCATCTGTTTGTTTTGTGTCTGCGCAAGCAGCATTCGCTTCGTCATGCCGCTGGTAAAGAGATCTATTGAGCCGGTGTTCGTAAGCCGTGCGCAGCTGGACCAGAAGGTCAAAAATGAACTCGAGGGTGTGTCAGTAAATTCCTTGGCCGGGCTTATCAAGCAGCTTAGTAGTCTCTCGAAACACGCGGAAAATTTATTTGAGGAGCTCTTTAACGATGCTAACAACATATTCCAGCGCACTGCTGGGCTGAACACGCGCGTGGAAAAACTTCGCGACACAGTGGTGAAGCTAGACCCGGCCCTACAGGAACAAGGTATATAATTTGTTAGCGGTGCATTTCGTGTGTTTCACTAATTCTCTTAATGTAGTGAGGCCGGAAGACGTGTATCACGTGACCCATTTCAAGGCCTCGCAAGATGAACAGCAGCAGATATTGGGCCGTAACACGCTTCCGGTCGCCTTAAGAGAAGTCTATTCCACATGCACGAAGTCACCTGACCTCAATGTGTTCAATACGTATCGCGATGACGGGAAAAGTGGCCTCGCGTTCTACACGGACCCTGACTACTTCTACAATCTGTGGGTGAAGGAAGAGCAGGAGAAGATATTGGAAAAGAAAAGGAACAGAGCGGTATGTGGTTGTGTGTGGTTGTGTGTGTGTGTGTGTGTGTGTGTATGTGTGTGTGTGTGTGTGTGTGTGTGTGTGTGTGTGTGTGTGTGTGTGTGTGTGTGTGTGTGTGTGTGTGTGTGTGTGTCAGCCAGCACTCTATATCACACTACTTCTCGTTGTCAGCAAATACCAACTTACTTGGAATGTTGTTTTAATGGATCACAAATTAATACCTCCAGCAATGGTCTAGCAATGGTATCCTAATACCTCCAGCAATGGTATCCTAATACCTCCAGCAATGGTACCTTAATACCTCCAGCAATGGTACCTTAATACCTCCAGCAATGGTACCTTAATACCTCCCTTATACTCTGGGGACTACAATATATGCAGACTAGTATTGTGTCTTGGGATTGTGGGAGGAGGGTGTGCTAAAGAGACCATGAAGATGTGAAATTGAAACACATGCTATTACACATGACTTGAATGGTTTGTGTGAGATCTAACCACTCCCCTAACCACTCCCCTTTCAGGAAAAGAAGAAGCATAATAAGCGCAAGAAGGATGGGCCTAAGAAGAAGATTCAGGCGGCTCAGAAGAAGACATTTGCGGCTGTGGACAAGGAGTTCAGGGGGGACAAGGGGGGAGACAGGGGAGAGGATCGTGGGGGCAGTGCAGCAGAAAATGATAATAGCCCCACCCATGTGGAGGAATCTGAACAAAAGCCATCACAGGATGAGGTCGTACTGGAGTCACCTAGCCATCCTCCCCCTCCCCCTCCCCCTCCCTCTGTTTCCATTTCTCTCCTTGGTGTGCCAACTCCCCCTCCCCCTCCCCCACCCCCTCCACCTTCACTTCTGGGATCAGTTGGTGGACCTGTTCCTGCCACGCCCCTTCCTGCCCCGCCCCCTATGCCTATGGCCCCACCTCCTCCAACCCCTTCACCATCGGTAAGCACATAAGTTTTTATTGTGATTTTTTGGATCATTTTATTTTGTATGCATCAAGCAACAGAAGCTGGGTAAACCGTCAGCCCCGCCCCCTCCTCCTCCCCCTCCTCCAGGAGTTCCACCAATGGTAAGTGTACAACATCTTTGTGGTATGGTTTGAAACTCCTCCCTCTTCTCTCAGGGGTCATTGTCATCAGGTCCCCAGGCCTATATTCCCACACCACCACCTCCACCTCCACCAACGGCTCCTCAATACTACCCACCACCCCCTCCCCCAGTTACTGCCCCTCCCACTGCCCCTCCCACTGCCCGTCCCACTGCCCCTCCCCCATCTATCGATACCCTGCGGCATGTGGAGGTACAGAAACCTCCACCAGTGCTGGACCAGAGGAGTGCACTACTGAAGGCCATTGAAGATGGTAATAGTGTGTGTGGGGGAAGATGGGGGTGTGGGGGGAAATGGGTGTGTGTGGGGAGATGGGGTGTGCTCTAATCAGGTGTCCCCATAAAGATAGAGGGCATCACTTTTAGATTGGTGTATTAAGGATTGCTATAACCCTTGATTTCCTTAATGAGGGAAATTTTATAAGTTATTTAAAAATGCCAACCCATTGGGCTTAAGGTACAAATGTGCAGAGATGTATGCAGAGATGTATGCAGAGGTGTATGCAGAGATGTATATGTATATGCAATAGTGGGTTTATTATTAGTTTGTTGATAATTGATGTAGTTAAATGGAGTACGAACTCCCAATACATAATATAGTGTTTAAAGTCACCTTAGAGCCAAGATGAGGCGGCCAAAGGTGCACATGTAGTGGCCAAAGGTGCACATGTAGTGGCCAAAGGTGCACATGTAGTGGCCAAAGGTGCACATGTAGTGGCCAAAGGTGCACATGTAGTGGCCAAAGGTGCACATAACCTTTACACAACTCTATACATCAAGCCCCCAATCATCATGCATGGGACCAGACCTTGGTGGGGGGCGTTGCCTCCTTCATTGACATGGCTATGACCAACCTTATAAGCTTACCTTTGCCGTAAGGAAATGCGTGCTACCATTACTGAAGGAGGTCAGTATTCACATGCTTAGTACCGTGTGTACACACGGCCACTTGATTCATGTGGCCACTTGATTCATGTACGATCATTTGTGACTTCACTCATGTGGCAAGTATGCTAAGGAGGTCGTCCAATTCAGGTGACTGGTAAGGACAGGTTTGAGCACGACCTAATAGAAGTAACTTGAGTGTTGCCTTTGGAAAGTCTGGGCACCCCAAGCACAATACATGTTGGCTAACCATTGACCTGGAGTGAGAGGGGTTAACATTGCTGATGTGAGAGGGTGGTGTAAGAGGGTTAACTGACCTTTTATTAATGATTATAAATAGGTAAGAAGCTGAGGAAGGTGGAGCGAAGTGCGGATGAGAAGAAGCCGGCTACCCAGGGCACAGATGTGGCTTCTATTCTGAAGCGGAGGATTGCTATGGAGCTTAGTGACACAGAAAGTGAAGGCAGTGATGAGGACTCTGATGGAGATGATGACTGGGATTAGATAGTGGTGTGCTAGTATGTGTACATGTGTAGAGCAAGTGGACCCGTGTTGTTAAGAGGAAATTATTTTTAACACGCGATCCATGAAATTTTGATACCAAAATAAACAAAAAGTGCGAACTGCCTCAAACAAAAAGTATTCGCTAGTGGGTTTTGCAGCGATATTTGTATTGCGTACGATAAAATGATCGTTTGGATGAAGATACACGTTATTTCTACATCTGCAAGTCTTAGGGTTGAGGCACGCTACGTTGTCAAAGACAGCGGGTCGAGCTCGTTGCTGAAAACTGTACTCTTTTTTTCCCGCACATGATTGCTAGTAACTTATATCATCAGGTTGCTCATTCCTATGTCTAATAGTCAATGTACAACCCTTGACCTCGAAACAAGTCTGTAGCCATTAGAAACTCGAGAAACTCGACAGATGCCCCGTTCCCAGACCATGGAATTGGACACGCCACCACAATTAAAATATTACCATCTATTTGTACATATACGGTACTATAGTGAAGCAAGCTGCATGCGTTTTGTTTTTCCCTCGGTTCCTCCTCACTTGTCCATATTGCTAAGAACATCTGTACTCTAAGGCAAGCTACTACGTGACCTTTTAAAACTTCAGACACGATTTTAGCTCCTACCTGTAATTTGTAATGGTTACGTCATGGAGTACAGAGGAGACCCTTCTGTTTCCTGGGAAAATCCTTGTGCTTTAGACTCTCCTAATTTGCACAGAATACTCCCTGTAGCTTACTTGCACGTTTAATGATCGCAACTGTCCGTAAAATGTAGCAATCGACCGATATATCAATCACAGTAGCAGCCCATACCCGGCCGAGTGGGTCGCAACAGGATGAGTCAGTATACAAGCACAGCATTTAGCCTCTAATATTTTCCTAACGTTTTATCCCTGTCAAAATATAATAACCAAGTGTATTCTATACGCAAGTTACATCCGGTTGTTAACCGCCTGAGGCATGGCGATAGTCAACACATTTTTTGGTTGAAAGTGTTCACTAGAAAGGCTAAAAAGTTAATTTATGTGTTCTATGGTCCACAAACTATCAGGTTAAACAAAAAATCTTTTTTGTCTTTTTTGAGGACAATAATAAGTCATTTAAAAGCGTAGCGAAAAAAAGAGTACAGTTTGCGTCATTACCGCTAAAATGTTAGGAGACCATCGTGTTTGTTAGCATCTGTAGGACGCGTTGATCACTTCTAAGGAATTTTGAATACAGATCTAGAACCAGCAATCAATGGGCTTTACGAATATATCCATTTCTGGCTTAAAAACTAACGCGCGACTACTTTCATAATAGCATGGTGCGCACTTTTTGGTATCAAAATTTCATGGATCCAGTGTTAAAATAATATCTGCTTTGTCTTCGACAAAGGCCATTCCAAGGGGGCGGAGTCGACTGAGTCAGGTTTCCCGAAAAAGGAAGAACCCTGATTTTATACAATAACCTCTGTGCGGGTGGTTATGGCGGATCCAACTGTCGACCCAGTTCAAGCAGGAGACGCATCAGATGATAAGTTCGGACCACCACACGCCCATCAGGTGTCTGACCAACTGCACCTTTGGATTCTTGTACCGGGAATAATTCTGTTATTGTTGGCAGGTAAAGTGATTACGATTGATAGGTGTTTATAGTGTGCACAGCGCTCGCTACATGCCACCTGTACGTATACGTGTTTGGTATCCCCACAAGCTTTTCTCGTCTACAAACTGCTAAACAAGCAAACGGAGAGGGAGAAGAGGAAAGCGGAGAAGAGGCGGATGAAGCAGGAGAAGCAAGAGAAGAGAAAGGGACAGTGACCGTGCACCACCGTATATTATCAGTTCATTACAGAGAGAATACGTTTTCTTTTTCACTCATTTTGGGTTCACAATAAGGTCTAGACATAATGACGTCAATAGACACAACAACACGCGCTTCCATAGTCATCCTGTCGACCCTATCTGAACCCCATCACAGAATCCAAGTAGTGTCCGAAGACCTCAGGATTTCCTCTAGTGTAAGGCTTTCGTAGCACAGGATCCATCTGTTCTAACGTGGCCACAAGATGGCTAGTGTTGGCGGGAGGAGCATAAAATTGTGCGACCATTAACACAACTAACCCGCACGTGGTGTAAAGAAGGTGGCTATCAGACTGCAGTTGTCTGGCTAGTTCGGTCTGGTGATTGTGCATGAGTTGATCATTGATGACCACAATCAAAGGTTTATTTAGCTCCAGCGATTCCATTATACTCCCAGCACCTATCGAATTAAAACACAACGGGCGGTTGGGGGAGAAGAGAGTTCTAAAACTCACCGCCATGACTTATGATAAGACTCGCACGTGACATGTCATCCTGCAGTGATTCTTTAAAGCGAAAGAAGCTGACTTGAATCTCCTCAACAGGGGACGCCTCTGGAACGTACTCGCCTCGCCCAATTTGAAGAACTAATCTGTTGTATCCTTTGGTGAGCAGTGACTAACAAAACCAGTTAAAGAGCTCACGCGGACCGGCGGATCCATAGATATTCTTTAACACCACATCTGTTACCTTCAAGAACGATTTCTGCATACAAGTGCGAATCAACGCATCAAAAGAGGTGGTGCCAACAGTCACAAACACAGACATCGTTAATGATCAAGTGGGCGTGGCTTACTCGTTTTTAAGTTTAACTTTTTAATTTTGTCGTTTATTTTAACACCGCCGTAGGCTCTATTCAATTCAAAACATAAATTTGTTAAAGATTACCCTAACTATTAATAGAATAGTTATATGAACAACTCGCAAACAAGCAAAACAACAAGCAAATACATAAAAACAAAACACTGCGAATACCGTTCTTTCTCAGGAGTTTGTGCCGAAATAGCGTATGACAGCTTTCAGTGATTGTGAATGAGAAATTTTGAATATGAAGTGATGTACATTTGCTCGATGCATTTATACAGTTGAGACGAAGTTGAACCAAGTTTTGGTGTCATTAGCGTGAATTACGCATGGACTTATAGAATTGCCTTCCGAGTCAAACGCGAGGTAGCAGCTGTTGCTGGCTTTGAACACAAAATGAGATGTATAACCATTAGTGTTAGCGCTTTCAAATGTTGCAGTTCTATTTCCACCAGGTACACCAACGAACGTACTTCCATTTGTAGAAATTAGGATGAACTCTCCACCAAACTTCACACTTCCAAAGGACAAGTAAGCACTATTTGCGTTGAACGACAGATAGAACTGGCTCGCTTTCTCTACAACAAAAGAAGATAGATACACATATTTGTACACCTGAGCTACTTACTGTTAAGGTCACCGCGAGAATTGACGCTTCTGTCTGCGGAACTGACGCTTAGAAATCTCCCAGATTCGAAACTCAGCAGCCCGAAGGTTACTGCAACAGGTGGCGCCCCAGAGCGAGAAAGAAGCGCTGCCAGGCACGCACAAACAGCCATCGTTGACATACCAAGTGTCTGCATGGATGCACGAAGATGCTCATTCAGCGGCAGGGCAAAGTGTAAGAGACAGCATTATAGTTGTCGGCAAAATACCACCACAAATGAAATAAATGGTATTTGACATACACACGAGCATATACATAGACATATAATATATGTGCATAGCCACGGCCCACCAGCCTGATCTATCCTTGCAAGAGTCTGAAGAAAGCTTACCTGTTTAGCAACCATCCGAGAAATAACACGCACTTCTGACAGTTTTGACAGGCACGCATGTGCCAAGGTTTGTGATGCCAATACCTTTATGGTTGGGGGCGGATGGAGTTCCTGTTAATAGTGAAAGCCGGACAACGAGTAGGCGCATACACTGAAGATGGGGGTACAATAGCTTTGTTATGGTAGTAAGTGACAAAACACTTTACTGTCCTGTTCAAGTGATGATAATTTTGGATTTTTGCTGTTAATGGCCGTACGCGCGCGTATATATATACATGTATAACACATGGGGAATTATAAATCATCTTATAATTGGTGGTTGCAATATAAATGCATACAAGTTTTTAATTCAAGACGAGAAAGATTTCATGCCTCCGGACTAAAACCTTAACATTAGTTGTCAACCAACAATCATATTCATTGAGATGCTCCGCGGCACATGTACGTATGTCCAACAGCAACTAGGTATTGCCTCGTTTAGAATATCAATTAGCAGAGTAAAATGTGCCGCAGATACATGATTCTGCATGCGTGCGCGTGTAGGACGTCAGAAAATGGATAAATCACATGAAAAATGTATAGACACTGTCTCATGATGGTTGTAATCATAATGATCTCATCATAAGCACAATGAATGGAAGGTATACAAGCGCCTTATTGCATAATGTGTGTATGCTGAGATAAGAATTAAAGGCCTCTGGGGGTGTACATGGTACTTGCACCCGCAAGTACTTTTGCTGATTGCGCACATTCGGGATGGGATAGACACAGATGAGACACACAGTACATTAAAAAATATGACAGTTAGTGCTCGGAATATCATGAACAGCACTTTCTCTTTTTTGTATCATCCGGCAGGGAGTTGCCCAACACCATACCTGGAGAGTTATTGCCATCCTGCACAAAGTAAATCATCAATTCCAAACATTGAATATTGGCACTCACAAACTGCGGATCTTCTCGGATCTTCTCTACAAGTACTATGAAGGCCTGCATGGTGACATATCACCATGGTGACATATCACATGAGCCCAACAGTCGCATGTGGGTCACTTCTTACCTCTGTACAGTTTACTCCAGTTTTTGAGCTTGCCTCAAAGAATGGACACTGGTAGTGGCCTGCAAGCTGTGATGTTTTACCCCCACAAGAAAAGGAAAAAATCTTCATATGAATATCATATTTGGTTGAATGTTCTGCATGTCATCCCTGGGCTACAATAGCACAAACAGGTATACAGCAAATTTTGTTTTGGCGTTTGGCCATTTGGTCCAGGCATGCAGTTCAAGGATGGGGCCGAGATAACTAAGGGTTAAGGCTTAAATACTCATAACACAAGCTGTGATAGCAGTACATTAAGCGACATGTGTACCCATCATGCAATGATTATGTACAAAGGAAGGAAACAATGGTTTGGCAACGATACAAAAAACATAATAGTCCTACATGTAATATTGTTGTTTCCTTCCTTTTTACACACCATTGCATTGCCTTCATCTACTACTCATGCATTCATTCAAAATGGTCATATATGTTTAGAAACATGTCCTGCACCTCCATTGTTTTTCATCTTTAGCAAAATGTAGATGGTCCATCAGTTTCTCAAACCTAGCAAAATCACATAACCCTAACATGCATGTTGACACAATACTATTAGTTAGCTCATAGCAGCTGTCACATGACTCAACTATCTGTATACCAACATGGTATCAACCCTGAAATAGTGCCCACCTTGATAATGAGCTGAGGGAGGCAATGAACGCTTGCACACAATATGTCTAAAAGCTTCCATTTTTAGTTGTAGGGCAATCTAATTAAGTCGGCCACGATTTGCTGCACTTGTAGCCAGTTGTAATGATTATGGTGTAACACCAAGTATGGTGTAATGATGTAACACCAAGTATGGTGTAACATGAAGTATGCTGTAACACCACGTATGATGTAACACCACGTATGATGTAACACATAATGACCGGCCATTTATCCATTGACAATTGAAAATCACATAGCAGCAAAAAGTGTCAATGTCTGAATGATTACACAATTTTTTCTGAGCAGATCTCATGACACATGGTATCATCACCTCTGGTCACCATGGTCACCTCTGATTGGTGACAAAATGCATTGTTTGTTAAACATGCACTGCCTGGTACCCAGTCCTGTGCCCCGCCTACCCAACAAGAACCACACAACAATGAATACACAATCCTGTACATGCCCATATATGTACATGTACCAAACATCTTCACACTGTACTGACAAAGGTGATATCCTACATAAGGTGTAGGGTCCCCAGACCTAGGCATTGTGCTGGTAACACCTTCTAAGCATCACGCTATTATAAAGGTCATGTGATGATAACCATTTAGATGGTTATGTTAGCTGAGTGATGTTAACGTACTGATGGATCAAAACGGACAGCTTTGATACGAGGTACCACGTGAAGGCATAAGACGTACAAAGCACCCAGCCCCTCCCCCAGCCCCTCTCCCTTGCATGTTTTACCTCTAACTCCAATCATTTTTTGAGACTACATTTAGACTGCTTCAGATATAGGTGTGCGCATAGTACGGTGCGCTCCGATTCTAATTTTATGCAAATATCGCTTCATAACCATTCAAATTTGTCTGACCGCTATGTACAGCAACCTGGGTAACAGTCACTTATGCGGGCAGTCTGTATTAATTATAAACGGATGTCGATGACCAAGCCTGCACTCTCCAACAAATTGGCAGGGATTTACTGCTCCCACCCCCTGGTTTGCCCCTAATTTGGCTAACCCACCCCCTGGTTTATACGTGCCATTTTGTCAAAATAAAACTACATCGCATGCCATTTAACTGTGCAGAGGGAAGACTTTTGTTTTTGCCCACCCCCTGTTGCTGGTAAATCCCTGATCTTCATTGGTCACTCGTTATGTGTCATTAGAATTAGTGACACATCATGAAATCATTAAAGTGCCCCCCCCCCCCCCCACCCCCCAATGTTTAAGTTTAGTACCAGAACTTGGCTCTACATATTGAACCCTAGTACAGCAACGGTCAATTTCACGGTTTGTTTAAATTGTCATGCAAATGTTCAATCGAAAAGCTTGACACACGATCGAGCAGTTTCTATCTAGAACAGCTGCAAAGATGACATAACTGTAAACACTGTGTTGCTAGGCAACATTAGCATTACAACCGCTGGAGTTGCACCTGATATCACACAACTATTACATCACTATGTATGTTGCTGGAAACAAACAATGGAGGAATAAAGGCAAAGTCATAGCTCACGTGGTGTGTATCTATAGCAACTGCACGTGTTGTATACATAAATAGCAACACACATATGACGTAAGTCATACAAGATGCACATGGCAACCCCCACTGGCTGAAAGTGGACAGCACCCTCCCCCCATTGATTGAATCGGCCGAAACTAAGCGTGGACATCTCACATCTCACTGATTGAATCCCCCCCCCCCCCCCCCCACTGGTTGAATCGGCCAAAAGCGAACAATGTATTCGTGGCTGTCAAATGGTACCCCTTTGCCCTATCCTGGCCCCCCCCCCCCCCCCCGTCCCCCTTCCAGAAAAGCTGGGGGCGCCCATGGGTATATATGATTTTAAGTGATTGGAAATATAATATTCCTACATTTAAGTACACCCCGATATTGTGTTCATCATATCTCCAATCCGTTGTTCCCTTCCTTTTTACACCACCATTGCCTTCACCTCTATACCACCAACTTTCTCAGAGAGAATGTTTTTTTATATCTTGACCGATTACAGTATTCAGCACCACTGACACAAAAATGAAGTATCTCCCACGATGTCATCATTACCCACGATGTCATCATTACCTCACTGCCTTCCTCAGGAGTAACACGTCTTTCCATATCCAGGTCACTCTTATGGCCTACAAGTACCACTTTGACCAGTGAGCCTTGCTATGAAGAGATGTAAGATAAATTTGAGTTGTACATCGTGTAGTTGTACTGGTGTGCTTACTGACGATATATTTCTCATCCAGCTATGAACATTTTCAAAGCTCTGCCTATTTGAGACGTCATACACCACTACAGCACCCTGGGATGCAGAGGTGAGATATGTGATAGATTGGTACATACAAAGGGCCCAGCAATCTTATACTTGAAAGAAGTACGAAAAAGACAAAAGTTAACAAGATTACTAACTTGATTTAAGATCCCCACTAATTAAGACCTCCTGAAGTCCATAACACATGTACATGGTGGGAAGTACACTTAAGACTTACAGCTGCTCCACGAAAATATGTGTTCGTAAGTGTTTTAAACCTTTCCTGACCAGCAGTGTCCCTGGGATTACCAGTATGACACACACAGCTATGTGCTCTGGTTAGCTAACCAGATCTGCAGTTTAATACTCTTGTTGCCAATGATTACGATCCTGGTCATGTAATCAACACCTGTAGCACAACAAGATGAACACTACATCAGAGGGTTTCGTCAAAAATCATTACAAATGGATTAAAGCGAGAAGGCAGGTGATAGCCTTCAAACCTACCTGCACATATACACAAGTTTCCAGTGGCAACAATGGGGAGAGAGGAGTAATTCTCCTCCACTATGCCACCTTCCCCAACGCTAATGCGACCACGCCCATAATGGTTTCAGTAATGTGACCATCTCACCCATTAATATAGGCACCTTCCCTTATATGACTCCCAAACACCTACACTTCAAATTTAACTACTTCAACAACATAAGAGCTTCACCAGCCTACACGCAAGTGCTAGCTAGCTGCTTGTATAAACAGTTACATGTTACAAAACCAGTGTGACCGCAACAGTATTTAGAGATGAGAAAGCACGGCCACATGTTAGGGTCAGGGCGTAGCACATATAGTACATGTTAGGGCCAGGGCGTAGCACATATAGTACATGTTAGGGCCAGGGCGTAGCACATATAGTACATGTTAGGGTCAGGGCGTAGCACATATAGTACATGTTAGGGTCAGGGCGTAGCACATATAGTACATGTTAGGGCCAGGGCGTAGCACATATAGTACATGTTAGGGCCAGGGCGTAGCACATATAGTACATGTTAGGGCCAGGGCGTAGCACATATAGTACATGTTAGGGCCAGGGCGTAGCACATATAGTACATGTTAGGGCCAGGGCGTAGCACATATAGTACATGTTAGGGTCAGGGCGTAGCACATATAGTACATGTTAGGGCCAGGGCGTAGCACATATAGTACATGTTAGGGTCAGAGCGTAGCACATATAGTACATGTTAGGGCCAGGGCGTAGCACATATAGTACATGTTAGGGTCAGGGCGTAGCACATATAGTACATGTTAGGGTCAGAGCGTAGCACATATAGTACATGTTAGGGTCAGGGCGTAGCACATATAGTACATGTTAGGGTCAGAGCGTAGCACATATAGTACATGTTAGGGCCAGGGCGTAGCACATATAGTACATGTTAGGGTCAGGGCGTAGCACATATAGTACATGTTAGGGTCAGAGCGTAGCACATATAGTACATGTTAGGGTCAGGGCGTAGCACATATAGTACATGTTAGGGCCAGGGCGTAGCACATATAGTACATGTTAGGGCCAGGGCGTAGCACATATAGTACATGTTAGGGCCAGGGCGTAGCACATATAGTACATGTTAGGGTCAGGGCGTAGCACATATAGTACATGTTAGGGTCAGAGCGTAGCACATATAGTACATGTTAGGGCCAGGGCGTAGCACATATAGTACATGTTAGGGTCAGGGCGTAGCACATATAGTACATGTTAGGGTCAGGGCGTGCGTGTTAGCTTACCGATTGTGTACTTCGTGATGGATTCGTAGCGCTCTTCACAGAATCGCATCAGAAGCGCAGTTTTCCCCACACTGCTATCGCCTATTACTAGAATCTTATACACGGCACTGTATCGCTTTATTGAGTTCATCAACCTGTCCATATCTCTTAATTCCGATCGCGAGCCAAAATATTAATAGCACATGTATAGTAGTACTACACAGCTCACGTGCGATGCCCCACCCTGAGGCGAATCATAATATGAGATACATGTAACTTGTACGACGTTAAGTACAACATGCACTCCTCGTTGTGCTGGGTTGTGAGGGGGCTTCTTGTGTTCTTGTACTGTTGCTTACCTATTGGAGGATTTCATTCATAGATCACATGACCCATTGCGTACACATCACTTACTAGTGCACAGTCATCATCAAGAATGGACTCTGCTAGCCCCATAAATATCTACAGTGTATTTAGATAGTTAATTGACGTATGGTAGGCACAGGTTGCTAGTATATTCACGCCACAAATGCATAACATCCCTACCTCAAGGCAGTTAGATCCGGTCTTTGAACTGGCCTCAAAGAAAGGGATTTGATAAGTGCCTGCAGCCTAAAGCATATATGTAGCATTACTGGGCTGATAGCCTGGGTACCCGACTGATTGATTGATGGTACAACAGATCAGTCGGGTACCCAGACCAGTGGGCAGACTTACCATCAGACCTTCCTGTGAGGTCACTACCCTCTGATCCTCTAGGTCACTCTTGTGTCCCACGAGTACAGCCTTGATCTTGGAACTCCCATGCTGTGGGAGGGGTCAGAAGGTTCAACTTGCCAAGAGGGAGGCGCCAACCCCCCCCACCAAGAAGGAGGGGCCAACCCCCCCCCCCCCCCCCCGCCAAGAGGGAGGGGACAACCACACTCCCACCCTCCCATACCACCCTACAGTGGTCATGTTGTCCATCCAGTCCTGTACATCATCAAAGCTTCTCCTATTGGTGATGTCATACATGAGAACTGCTCCCTGCAGGATGGAGTAACATGTGGGACTATATATAGTAACATGTGTGGTTATGTGTGTGCCCTACCCTAATGTGCTTTCTTTTAGGGAGCATTACGTTATGGGAAAGGATAATTGGTGAGGGGGAGGGGTCCTTAGAATACTTTTCTCTCACACACCCCGAGATGCCAAGTTCCCCACAGCCAAACGCTGGATCCAGCCTCTGACATGCTACCTGTGTATCTTATGTGTGTCACGTGCGCTTTATAATGTGTGTGCTTTGGCTGTGGCACACATGCTGGCTATGTGGTAAGGATCACTTCCTTCGGCCCACAATTTGGTGTGTGATAATGGCAAGAGCGTGATACAATCGCGCGCGTGTGCAGGTATCGTAGCGTGAGCCTTAATTGAGTACCCCTTCGAATCCGCGTTGTTTTCAACCACACGTACCAGGCATACATTGGGAACTAACTCACAGCCGCTCCTCTGAAGTAGGCGTTCGTGAGTGACCTGTATCTCTCCTGCCCAGCAGTGTCCCTGCACGAGACGAAGACACTCACCTAACGAGCTTAGCCTTACACTGTTAAGCTAACCATATTTGTAACTTGACGCGTTTGCCGCGTGTGGTGACTGTATGTGTCATGTAGTCGATACCTGTGCAAGCCACATCGCCAGTACATAGTAGGTGCCCCACCAAACTTCAGCTTGCAAGCGACCACTTACCCACGGTAGACGTGAGGTTTGTTCGAAAGCTCCCGCTTGACAATCGACCCAGTAGAGTGCTTTTGCCTATATCAGAATTTCCTACAACAACAATCTTCAAGAGCGTGTTATAGTTTTCCGATGCTAAGTCCATCTCATACGCCAACACGAGCGATGCATTCAACCGTACGGTATCGAGTCATCTGACGCTGCGTAGTTTACCTTTGATCCAACAAATATAGGACTGGGGACTTAACCAGTTCAGAAATTTTTCAAAACATTACAAAACAACAGTCATTTAACCAGGTGGCCAGCCTAGCTGCCTCCCGCCAAGCACATGTACGTGGCAGTGATACACAGACTGGCAACCATCAGGTCCATTGTTTATCACCACACGGTAACCATTAACTAGCTTCAATTGGTTAGCCACTTTCTTCACCACAAGCAGTAAGTGACCCAGCAGCTGTGGAGAATAGAGCTGGGGGGTAGGAGTAATTAATGTAACGTAGTGCTAACCTGTTCATCTTCATCGTCAGCATCTGATAGCTGGGCAACTGGTTTTACAGGTACCACCAGAAAGTGCACAGGAGCCTGAGGGTTAATGTCATGGAACGCTACACACTGCAATAGAAAGAAAGACTTCATTAAAACACAAAAAACATGTGTGGTTAGTTAACAAACATGTTTGGTTTGTTAACAAACAAACACATTTTTGGTTTATGCTGTGTTTGATGAAGATAAGCTGTGCACAGGCCCTCCCACTGATACTGTACATAGCAAGTGTGAAGGAAGGGACACCAGAGGCCCAACTTAGTTTGTGTGGTGGTAAAAAATACAACAAGCCAGCACATGGTAACCAACAAGCCAGCACATGGTAACCACTAGTTAGTGTGAGATAGACGATGGGGTATTAAACGATATACCAATACCTCCCCCTCCCCCCCCCCAAACGACACCTGGGACAATAGTACCTACATTACATAACAATGATATCCCTTGCGGTATACCATCAGGTCGGTGCATGTACACAGTGATGCCGCGGTTCGCCCATCAACCGTCACAACCGTCAAACTAGGTGATATGGTTGGCTTGACCGCGTCCGTGACCGTCAGGAAAAGTTACTAATTGAATTAGTTCGCAAAAGCACTTAACCGTCAGCATAACGGAGGTAATAACCCTAAGGACCATGACGGTCAGTCATGAAGAAAATTTATAAGATGACAGAGGACTGGGAACCTGTGAGAATGTATACAAAGCTGTATTCATACACCCGAAGTGAATATTCGATAACGAATTGTACTCCGACACCAGTTTCGTTGCATGATAGTATCCACAGGGACTGGGAACGAGGTGAATTCCAATGTAACGCCACACCCACTGGTGGGAACGACTCAGTGGTGGAGGGGAATTATAAGTGTTCCAAGCATTTTTTCACCGAAAAACACGTTCTTATTTGTTCGCCCACTACCAAAGCACTACTAAGTATGGGACAAGTACGATATTTAGCTTACTGAAAATGAAAATGACTTGTTTTCTAACCAGCAGCTGCCGCTCAAAAGATCCTTTCAGGTACAAAATGATACGTATACTCCCCCCCCCCCCCCGCCATTGAATTTTCCCACCAGTGGGTGTGGTGTAGCATTGGCTGTAAATACTATGCACTGTGTAACATTAATGTGAATACCAACTATTAATTAACCATCTTGCGTGTTAATAACGTCATGCAATGGTGTCCTCACATCGGCTCTGCTAGCCTCGTCCAACTGGAAGGGTATTTACGCAGTTGAAAACTTGTAATTGATTGCATGCAAGAGATGGATGCTGGCAGAGATGGATGATGTCATCTTCTTGCGGTGTACTTTTTAATGTATAATTTAACTACAATAATTGCTGTGGTTAATACTTAATAGTGACCGGATATTGACCGGGACAGTCTTGGATCCAGGCGTCCACATGCCTAAGTGACCATATTGCTAAGATATGGTCAGTGTTCGTCAGTGAACGATAATAGCCGATCACGGCATCACTGTATGTATGTACACCCAAGTTGTTCTGCATGGGGAATTTCCCATGCCTCCAATCATCATGCATTCGTGTTGTAATGATTGGGATTCCTAATGCCCTAATACTGGCACACTCTTTCCTCATAACCTGCTGCTGCAGAGCTACAGAGCTTCGCGGGGGACAACCCCCCCCCCCCATCCCCCCCATCCTTGCTGATTATTTCTTATATAACGATGTAATCACCTTCACAAATTCCAGCATATGCCCGAT
The DNA here is from genome assembly GCA_949361645.1 of Spongilla lacustris. Lineage (NCBI taxonomy): Eukaryota > Metazoa > Porifera > Demospongiae > Spongillida > Spongillidae > Spongilla > Spongilla lacustris. The sequence continues at coordinate 17,485,150 of OX442417.1, forward strand.
ATGAGTGCATGTGGAGAAGATATCAATGGTACTAAGAAGTTATCAATGGTACTAAGAAGATACCAATGGTGATACAACTCAACACAGCTATGAAGTTAAGGGATCCCAACCTGCGTCCTGAACAAAGCAAAGGAATACGGCCCTTCTTAGAAGGCCATGATGTCTTTGTGTGGGCAGCGGGATGTCTTTTTGCATACATAATGGCAGGGAAGGGTTGTTATCTTAACCAGTCCGGTTTTTTTTTTTTACTTTTAAGGGGTCAGCGGTGTAGGGCTAGCCAGCATTGATGCTATAGCCTAGGGGCAGACCCGTACGCAGCATTTTTAGTTATTAATCACTAATTTTATTCATATGCATTTCATTGAACACATTCCACGGGCATGCAGGCCCGGCTGAAGAGGGGAAGGCTCATTAACTTCATAAGGTCAGGAAGTGATAGGCAAAGGGCGTGGCGGCCCTGGTCGCCACACCAATCATCGTTACGTAATGTGGGTCTGGGTACGAGACTATCTGTGTTCTATTTTCAGTGGAACAAATTTTGTTCCACCCATCTCCCCAGGTCAAGATACCTGCTACTCCCCCCCCCCCCCCCCCCCCCCCCCCCCCCCTCCGGAACAGACACACTATTTCCCCCTCGGACAACGCCACAAATGGTTAAAATGGAATAGTTCGCTGAGCGAGCAATGCGCAACGAGTCTACCTGGTCATCTTGGTATATGAAGGAACAGGGTATTTCTCCTCGAACAATCTTGCCAAAAATCGTATCACCTCGCTCAGCACGTGCTTCTCTGGCTGCTTCTACTTCGGACGCCATAATTTTGAACAGTTATTAGTGTCACGTGCTTCCTCAATTTTGAACTAATTAATTACCGATTTCCGGAACGTTACATGTATCTTCAAAAGCTTCTGTGTATGTGTCGAATTACACTGCACATTATTATGCACATCTACATGTGCATAAGCAGGGGAAATGTCACTGAACTTTATGTGACCATTATTTTGTTGATTACATTAAGTAAAAAGAACTTATCATTTTTCAATTTTTTGGGACGCACTGGATTTCGGCCACAACTTCGTTCGTCGTTATAGCGGGTGATATGGAATCACGATTTGGCTAAATATACACGGACCTACATGTAGATATTTTATAGTAAGTATTTATAACGCAATAATTACTATGATAACTGCAATTGCCCCCGCTACGCCTAACACGTATAAGCGACGTACTAGTACTTGCCAACACGTCATGGTGTGAAAAGTTGATGTCAACCTTACATGTAGTTTCTCTGTCTTGCGCTCTTCCATCAATAGATCTGGCTGTTGCAGAAGCCAAGGTACCCTCAGTATCTGTTTAACACATTAACTGCATCCTTTGTGTGCACATCTACATATCTTATTTTGTACCCATTTTTTTTTACATTGGTGCTATTATTATTGTATTTATCGGCACGCGGTCCGGGTATTGCTAGTTTATTAAAATCAGATGATTCTAATAAACACTCACCAAAACTATGGCCTTGGAGCGTGTTGCAAAGCAGGTTGCAACTAAGCTAGAGCCGAAAGGCAATACGTCGAGTTCGACAGATTTAGCATCCGAAGCAGTAGATCCTATCGATCTGGAAGAGCGTATCTTGTCTTTGTGTATGCAAAATCCGAAAGGCATTCGTGATGATGTCATAATGCAGGACCAACCGAACATTACTACAGAGCAAAGAATGAAAGCATTACAGCGGTTGATGTCCAGGGTACGGTAGCTGCCAGTGTGTGTGTGTGTGTGTGTGTGTGTGTGTGTGTGTGTGTGTGTGTGTGTGTGTGTGTGTGTGTGTGTGTGTGTGTGTTTGTGCGTGTGTAGTTGGGCGTAGCCCGTGGCTACGCCCAACTAGTGCGTATGCGTTGTATCAGTATTTGTGTGCGTGTAGCATTCAATGTTTTGTAATTTGCACATGTTTGTCACGTGCAGTGATTTACCCGGCAATAAATAGGCAGAAGGGGGGGGGGATTCTATATATGGTGGGTGGGGATGGTGGGTGGGGGTGCATTTGCAATTATTGTCATATATTGGGGTGTGCAGCTAAATAATGGAATAGCCCATTGCAGATGAACACTGTGTAGGTATTATCTTCCATATGCGTAAAGATGATTTTTCGCAATTTCATGTAGTTATGATGATCAAATGATGAGTTAGCACCGGTTATTGAATCACTAGGCTTGTTCTATCTGTATTTGGCTGATAAACGAATGGCTGACAGCCATATCCTTTCTTTTCAGGGAAAGATTGAGCTTCTAAAACAGGGATCAAATCTTATCTACAGGCTAAGTATAACCTCGTCATCTCCAAGGTTCAACATTATCTCATTACATCATCATTACCTCATCTTATGTTTTGTCCACACAACAGTAAGACTAAAGGTTTTGAGAATGATGAGAAAGCTGTGTACCAGATTATTGAGAGGGCAGGTTCCAAGGGTATCTGGATCAGAGATATCAGTGTGGAGGCCGGCAAGATGAACCGCGTGCAGGTGACCAAGATCCTCAGGACCCTGGAGAGCAAGAAGCTTATCAAGTCTGTCAACTCTGTTCAAGTGCCCAAGAAGAAGATGTTCATGCTTGCAGAGCTGACCCCTGACGAGTCTGTTACCGGGGGAGCTTGGTACAGTGACCAGGATTTTGAAAGTGAATTTGTAGAAATACTAAATGATCACTGCTACAAATTCCTTGAGCAAAAGGTATGTGGTGAATGTTGAAGATTTGGCAGGCAGTCATGCAGACCTGTGTGTCGATGTCAAATTAATTTCATATGTTATCTGATTGGAATGTGTGAGTACATCTGTTATATGATACATTATAGTACTGAGATATTCTTCCATACCTGTATTCATGGTGATGTAGTAATTAAAACAAAAAAGAAAGAGGACTGGGGACGAGTTTCCAGTACTTTAAGTTCTTGGGAAGTAACTAATGTGGCTCTAATAGATTGCTTAATGTCAGCCTATATTGATGTTGGTATGTCTGAAGTCATGGATTTGGGATTTGTATGCAAGGTGTGCACATGGTATGTACATGTTGTGCACATGGTGTGCACATGGTGTGCACATGGTGTGTACATGGTGTGCACATGGTGTGCACATGGTGTGTACATGGTGTGCACATGGTGTGCACATGGTGTGCACATGTTAACTAATCTGTCCTGCATATTAGGCATTCAAAGCTCACAGTAGTCATGGTGACGTTATTTCAAGGAAGAGAGCGTCACTTGCATCCACAGAGCAAGTATGCAAGTACATTACTGATCTCGGCATCAGCAAGGTTAGCAACGTCCACCATTGGGGGGGGGGGGGGGGGGGGGGGGGGGAGAGGGGTTATTACACAAATATGGTATATATTTCACTGGTCAAGTGAATCAATTCCTTTAGAATAAGCATCAGCTGCCCTGCGATGTGTTTTGTCATAATACACAGTCATTGGTGTCTATGTAGAGGTTGAGTGATCTGCTCACAATTTGTTCAAGGGTATTCTTACTTGCTGCTTTGGGTGTGATGATTATGGTAGGGGTATGTCTCTTTCAGATAAACTTGACCCTTGGAAATATTGAGACAATCCTCAACACTGTAGTTTGTGATGGCAGAGCTGAGAAGATACCGGTGGCTGATGGAGGAGGTGTGTCACACATGTACAGAGCTACTCCTCTGCTGATCCCTTCTACTGGCTTCAGCAGAATACCTTGTGGAGTGTGTCCGGTCAGGTGCTATATAATAAATGTGTGGTGCCAGTGTACTACATATTGTGTGGTGCCAGTGTACTACATATTGTGTGGTGCCAGTGTACTACATATTGTGTGGTGCCAGTGTACTACATATTGTGTGGTGCCAGTGTACTACATATTGTGTGGTGCCAGTGTACTACATATTGTGTGGTGCCAGTGTACTACATATTGTGTGGTGCCAGTGTACTACATATTGTGTGGTGCCAGTGTACTACATATTGTGTGGTGCCAGTGTACTACATATTGTGTGGTGCCAGTGTACTACATATTGTGTGGTGCCAGTGTACTACATATTGTGTGGTGCCAGTGTACTACATATTGTGTGGTGCCAGTGTACTACATATTGTGTGGTGCCAGTGTACTACATATTGTGTGGTGCCAGTGTACTACATATTGTGTGGTGCCAGTGTACTACATATTGTGTGGTGCCAGTGTACTACATATTGTGTGGTGCCAGTGTACTACATATTGTGTGGTGCCAGTGTACTACATATTGTGTGGTGCCAGTGTACTACATATTGTGTGGTGCCAGTGTACTACATATTGTGTGGTGCCAGTGTACTACATATTGTGTGGTGCCAGTGTACTACATATTGTGTGGTGCCAGTGTACTACATATTGTGTGGTGCCAGTGTACTACATATTGTGTGGTGCCAGTGTACTACATATTGTGTGGTGCCAGTGTACTACATATTGTGTGGTGCCAGTGTACTACATATTGTGTGGTGCCAGTGTACTACATATTGTGTGGTGCCAGTGTACTACATATTGTGTGGTGCCAGTGTACTACATATTGTGTGGTGCCAGTGTACTACATATTGTGTGGTGCCAGTGTACTACATATTGTGTGGTGCCAGTGTACTACATATTGTGTGGTGCCAGTGTACTACATATTGTGTGGTGCCAGTGTACTACATATTGTGTGGTGCCAGTGTACTACATATTGTGTGGTGCCAGTGTACTACATATTGTGTGGTGCCAGTGTACTACATATTGTGTGGTGCCAGTGTACTACATATTGTGTGGTGCCAGTGTACTACATATTGTGTGGTGCCAGTGTACTACATATTGTGTGGTGCCAGTGTACTACATATTGTGTGGTGCCAGTGTACTACATATTGTGTGGTGCCAGTGTACTACATATTGTGTGGTGCCAGTGTACTGCTTAATGTGATGTTAGAAGTAATCATAACATTATAGCTATCATGCTTATGGGATAAACTGTAACAACGTATTTATACCAAAGTTATATGAGGGTTCTGTAGTTTGCATAATCATAGTAGTGCATGCAGTAGTGCACGTGGCAGTCCATCATAGCAGGTACCACACATCCCTTAGTGTGCCAGATCTCTTCCACCCATTATATTCTCATAATAGTTTAGGTGGAAGAGCCTCTGATGCTCATGCAAAATGTTGTAGTTATTGTAGTTAACACATGCAGTATAATAACCTTGTAGTTATTGCAGTTAACACATGCAGTATAATAACCTTGTAGTTATTGCAGATAACACATGCAGTATAATAACCTTGTAGTTATTGCAGTTAACACATGCAGTATAATAACCTTGTAGTTATTGTAGTTAACACATGCAGTATAATAACCTTGTAGTTATTGCAGATAACACATGCAGTATAATAACCTTGTAGTTATTGCAGTTAACACATGCAGTATAATAACCTTGTAGTTATTGTAGTTAACACATGCAGTATAATAACCTTGTAGTTATTGCTTTTCTGTCCTAGGTCATCAGTCAGTGTTCAGATGGTGGAAGCATCTCTCCAGCTAATTGTCTGTATATGGATAAGTGGCTAGAATTTTGATAAGAACAAGATCAGTGGGATCAATTTTTTGTTGCGAAGTATTGTGGTATTCTAATTATTTCAACAGGTGAAAACTTTTAAGATGTAATCTCTAATGGGGGGAGATAGTTTTCAACGGAACTCATGTGAGGACTGGGGACTAGGCAGCACTCGGATGGGTGCCTAGCAGCATGACTGGTGTTAAGAGCTCCTAGTGTGTGGCCACCATGGGAGGGTGTGTGACCATGGGAGGTGTGTGGGTACCATGGGATGTGTGTGGGTACCATGGGATGTGTGTGGGTACTATGGGAAGTGTGTGGGTACTATGGGAAGTGTGTGGGTACTATGGGAGGTGTGTGGGTACCATGGGAGGTGTGTGGGTACTATGGGAAGTGTGTGGTTATCATGGGAGGTTTGCATGTAATGGAGATTGCTGAATGGCAGTCCAAACTGTTTGAGGAAGTTGATGCACAGAGAAATGCAAATGAGATATACGATACCACCAGTAAGTCAAAGGCCCAATGGCATAGTAGGGAATGTATAAAACATGCAAAAGTGCAGCCCTCAGTCAGTGTATATGGAAGGTCACCTTTCCCCCATAGGTTGGACCAGCTGTTTTCAGATGCATTTTTGCCAGAGCACCAACTGATCAAGGCTACCCCTAAGCAAGGCCTATGAGTATTAACCCCTAAGCAAGGCCTGTGAGTATTAACCCCTAAGCAAGGCCTGTGAGTATTAACCCCTAAGCAAGGCCTGTGAGTATTAACCCCTAAGCAAGGCCTGTGAGTATTAACCCCTAAGCAAGGCCTGTGAGTATTAACCCCTAAGCAAGGCCTGTGAGTATTAACCCCTAAGCAAGGCCTGTGAGTATTAACCCCTAAGCAAGGCCTGTGAGTATTAACCCCTAAGCAAGGCCTGTGAGTATTAACCCCTAAGCAAGGTCTAGATATTTTTTTGGCAACTACCTCCAAATATGGAAAATAAGCTATCCCCCATGACTTGAATATGTGCCCCTTGGAAATCAAATATATATATATAATTTTATATATTTTAAAAAAAAAAGGATAGTTGCAAAAAGTTATACAAGGTGAAATGGTGAAGACAGACAGGGTTGCCTGTATGATGTGTAAAAAAATATTTTGTCTCTCTTAAAAACTTGAGGAAAAAAAAACAGCTAGCTTTGTGATTTTGTTGCTAACTCATAAAGATTGAAGTCAATATTGGAGTTAGCAGTATTATAGAATCTATTTAAACCAATCTGCATGTTTGTTGTCATCACACTTCAAGTGTTTTTTTTTAGGTGTGTTACATCATGACTTTAATGTTTCCTTCTGCAGTTACTTGGCATGTGCACTGTTGCTCAGAGGTCAAAGAAACATTGAACGGTGAGTGGGTGTGGCAACACACACTCATCGATGAGTACGCCTCCCTTGAAACACAACATACACAAGAGTCTGTGGCACGACTCAAAGTGAGAACTAGTGTCTATTACACACAATCATTGTATACTGTGCATAACACTTATTACTCTGGTACAGTTGCAGCTAGTAGGGCAGTAAATGTGTATACCTTAATCTGGTTGCCACATACCCCTAGACAGCTGCTAGGAGTGCACAGGACCTTCCAGAACCCGTGAGAGGCCATCTTTAATGATGCGTACAAACTTACTGTGTTTTGTGGGCCACAGACCCTCCTAGTAAGGTGTACAAGCTCTATAGCTTTGGACTAGAAATGGTATCTTCTACCAAGCGATACACGCGAATGGAGATGTCCTTTGAATATGACACCACTCGTGCTCCATCCTATGGTTGAAATGAGAATAGTTGATTGTGTCTTTCTTGCCGCAGGTGAAGACGCTTCGTGGTCACGAGGCTTAATTCGGTCACAACGGTACTCGCCGCTACTGACGTGATCAATTGGGACGATCCCCGCCCACCAATGGTCATCAGTTTGAGTAGTGACGGCAAAGTCAAATGCTGGGACACCTCACAAGTGTGTGCTCAGGGGGGCGTCACAAGTGTGTGCTCAGGGGGGCGTCACAAGTGTGCGCTCAGGGGGGCGTCACAAGTGTGCGCTCAGGGGGGCGTCATAAGTGTGTGCTCAGGGGGACGTCACGTTACTTAATTGTATCTACATTCCTTAGGCTAAGGTGGTGTGGTCACATGACGATGGGTCTGTCACTGCCATTGCTGCTGACAACCCAACAGCACAGCTTGCGTTGTCCTGTTCAACCAATGGAACAGTTACAATTTGGAATTTAAACAACTTTACATTGCAAAGCACTCTTAGTAGCATCAAAGGGAGGACCCTGCTATCACTCAAGTACAAACACCTCAGTGGAGCAACACTTCCTTCACTGATTCTGATGGTATCCAAGGTGTAACCTTGGTGACCTGATGTGTTATTTATGCCTTGATCACCAGGGTTACATAGCAGGGGTCCACCCACAGACATCCTGCATTTATATATGGGATCCTAACGGTGACCACAAACCTTTGATACAGCTGGATGCCCCTCCCTACAGAGGGATGCCGAACGAGTCGAAGGAGATATTCAGTGTGTCAAGGAATGGCTACCTGGCTGTGCATAACGACAGCATTGCTACAGTAAGGTATCATGGGGTTAATGTTGCCCTTCTCATGTGCCCACTCTCACCAAGGTATGGGGCCTTCCAATACTAGCACCACAGGACTCTGCAGTCCTTCCTCACACCACTGTCCACTGTGACTCTACAATAGCCATCGCATGTTGGCTCCATGACAACTGCCTGGCAACGTACGCCCCCCTCAACAAGATTGACATCTGGGACGTGCACACGGCCATCACTGCCACACGGGACCAAGTATTTCGTTACAATGAAAGCAACATTTACACACCTCTGAGAACCATCAGTGTCAGCAGCACCCTCACATGCCTGTGCCCTAGCAGGCAGGTACTGCTGGCTGGGGACTCCAGTGGTAACGTGCAAGTACTTAACCCCACAAATGGGAGCTGCCTGCAAGTGTTCTCTAAGCCTCCACACATTAGCGCAGTTACAGACATATGTGCTGTGAGTTTTTTCTTTTTTTTCCTGCTCACATTAGATACTCCAGTACGTTTTGTACAGAGGTGTGGGCCTACCCTGAATTCCTTTTGGGGCCTTCCTTGATCAAAATGGCGTTCGAGTGACCTACGCGCGATAAAGTACCTCCTCCACCGCCCCGGCCCTGGGCTAACCTGCGCAACATCACAGAAGGACCATCTTGATAAACTGAATCGTCTGTTTAAAAAATTCATAATGCGAAGCTAGCCGCTATAGTCCGATACTTATACTGCAAACCTACCGCCATATGCTTCCAACCAGTGACGATTCGTAGAAGAACTAAAACAGCGTATAAGGGTTAGCTGTACAGCTGCTCTATCAGTCTCTTACCTTGCACACTTTCGAAAAGCTGACGAGATCTTTCGGAGATAAAAATTGGCATATGCTGATAAAACAGTCTATAGGAAGGTCGCTGATAACATAGTGTCCCGTATCACTATTGGTGACTGCCATCATACATAGTTACACGTATAAATTATATCTATGCTGTGATCTGGCGAGGGCGTGGCCAACTAATCGATAGCCGTAAACAACTGTATCTAAACATTTGATATTCGTGTAGTGTCGAATTCAAATTATTCATGTGCAACGAATCCAATTCAAGTGTCTAGTTATATCTATACTCTGTGTACATTAATGAGGTTTGTAAATTTGTTTTTATCCAGCACAACTTGCTGCAAAATGTCAGCTTTAAAAGTAACTGTCAGGTTCATCATCTAGTGTGTTCATCATTTGGTTGATCTAAGCTTAGTGTACTTGCTCATCAGGATCATCCTCTAGTCATAACCCACCTATGTATCCATCCCTTCATGCTAATATTACTTCTACATGCATGTATACTTGTCCCTGCTTCCATTTTCTCCCAGTAGTAGTGCCCATGAAGAGATTTAGGGAGCTTTGAAACCATGAGCATGATTACCCCAAATTGGTACTGGTGTTTGCAATAAAATTGATATTGCACTAGGAAATCCATGAGGTATGAAATTGAAGTTATTGTGATCTGCTACTATTAACAATAATCTTGTGGGAATAATACAATACATGTAGTAACATTTTACTATACTAACTATGACCTACTCACAACTGTTGACCTACTCACAACTGTTTATTAAAAAACTACGACTAAAAGTCAGAAGATGTAGTTGGTGAGACACATCTGGCCAAAATTGCCCTGGCATTCTGCCTCATGAGGATGAGGCTAAGGCGACTGTAGATGGTTGATGTAACCTCAATAAGAGGTCGACATAGCTGGGTGGCCATCTTTTTAGACAGTTAATTTAGTCAGCACATCAATAGCTTCATTTGCTACTGACTTTGGGATTCCCACAGTATGCTAAAGATCTGCCTTCACTTACAACAAGGGTGCCTTTTTACACTCAGCATGGCATAATAGTCAATGTGGCCAACTATTTTGGAGGTTGGCCGTTGCTTCAAGCTATTGAAAATAATAAGCCTTTTGTTGGCAAGCTATTACTGACATAGAAAACCAAACAGATGACCCAGAAATATGTGCAAATTCTTGAACCGGCTGCCTTGGAAGGCTTAATCCCATCGTTTCCATACAGGGTGATTGAAGTGACACTTAATTTGAAACATTTGTACATCACTGGCCAAGGTGCCGGTACTTCTATTACTGCTGTAATAGCTCCCATGTGGAATATGTAAGGATTGACATAAAACAAGCACCAGAATACATTCACAGTAAGGGTCCGGCTCTCGTTCTCAAAGTAAGTCAATACTCTCTTCTTCTTGCCTTCTTGCTTTTCATCATACCAGGCTCTCAGTATCCTGGTAGACTAATCCTTGCATTCCCCTCCCACCAGCGATCTATCACTTCATCATCAAAACCACAGATGTCCATTCATCCCACCTCCACCCTGCCCCACCCCCTCACCTTTGCACATAGGTAAGTGTGTGTGTGTATGTGCCTTTGGATTGTATGGACAGGCTGTTAGTAGTACAGTGGATGTGGCCAGCCTTGAGCACCTCATAGATGGGTGTGGCCTGACCCCACACACCACACCAGCTGTATTACTTTGTGCACCAGGGGGTGCGATGTGAGGATGGTGGGCGGAGCTAAACATTGGCCATGTGGAAGGGGTAAATTTCAGCCATCAGCTCGAATATTTTAGTCTTCGTTTTTTTAAAATGATTATAGCAAATGCAAATGCAAACCCACCATCCTCATATCCCACCCACCACCTGCCCATCTCACAGAATATTTTTACATGATTAATTTCTACTATAACTGTTCATTTTGTGTCCCCAGAAAATGAGGAAGAATAAATTGTGAAGCTGTTATGATTCTGAGGGATGCCACCCCCTTTCTAACATTTCATTTCTTTCTCCGCACTCTGCCTGCCTGTGCTTGTTACTACCGGTAGTACCTTCACTTTAAAAAAAGTATAAGTCATGTGAATTGGGCTGAACTACATGTACATGTAAATAATGAAGACAATAAATTGCAATACCATCATTGCATGTACATAAGACCAGATGCTTATGTGTACATAATACCTGCACGCTCACTTCCTAGCCAGAATATGAGCTCCAACCTTGCTTTGTTAACCTTGGTGGAGGGATGGACAACCTGAGTACCCAACCCCAAAGAAAGAAACTTTCACTATAAAGTACATTGTTCAATCGATTTTACCTCATGTGTTCAGATACACATGTACTTGGTTGAGCATCTGACCATGAAACACCTCAGGTTGAGAGGACTGGAGTAGGTGTGCATTAATAAGGATGCACCTGGAATATCAGTCTTGCTGCAAGGTTCAGAACATTGTCAATCATTTAAATGTGAAGCATTAAGGGATAGGAGTGCAGTTATCATAATTCCACCATACCATAACTCATCTTAGTTTTGTCAATGAGCACACCATCTTCTGCTATGCAAGGATGAAAAGCATGTCACAAGAAAAAAAAAGTAGTGATTGTTTTCTTTATGCTCACATGCTCGTGCATTTGCAACATGTCGATGGAAATGGTCATTTGGTATGACAAATGTGTATGGTACCATACAAATTGTAGCTGCACAGCATTATATGCCAAAACTGGGACATCAGAAACTGCTTTATACCAGGTGTCCACAAATGAACACAATGCCGCTTTAAATTAAAGTTAATTAACCATTTGCCTATGTTAGAGTATTTAGACAGATTCTTCAATTATTCTAGGCGGTTAAGTAATTATTAACAGAAGATCTGAATATGCAGCGGAACAACATTTCTGAGTTCCATAGTGAGTTATTATCATTTAAGACCATAATTTGCTTATACGTTATTAAGGTTGACTACATAAGGTACAACTAATTTTAATCACCACCACTTATTCAATGAAGTAGAAACACCATTTTGTTTGTTATTGAATTATGTAGTGGTGAGTTATTAAAACACAAAGTTAATTAAAATTGTGTAGTGGTCTTTGAGCATTTTCAAGTTTGATTGTTTGTTTTGAATATTTAGTAACTAGTAAAAGGCCAATGAAATTTCATATTTTTCAAACTTATCTGGGGTTTATAAATTCGCTACATTATTGTGCTACATAAGTTATTTGATTTAATGGTTCGTATTTGCCTACCTTAGTCATTATATATTCATAAATTCGTTTAGTGTGATAATCCATTAACACTGCCAACTGCTCTACATTTGATTACTATCCTGATTGTCCTTCTGAAAACAATTTTCTAACATGGAATTTAAGTGCATCCAGTTGTAGTAAGTCTGCACTGCTGAAGAGCATATTCATGGCATTACATCATTTACACTACTATTGTTCAGCCATTTCCTGTAATCCCTACCTTCTTGGATCACTCTCAGACCATTGGTCCTGTTCCTATCGTGTCTGTTTTGTTGTATCATCTAGTTACATGAATCCACCATTAACTTTATTTCCTCTTCCGACTACATTGATTGATGTCACCGTTCCGTCGATCAAAGCAACAACATCATTAATAGCATATAAATGGAATTCCTATTTCGTCAGTGGACAGTTTAAATTTTGCAATATCAAACAAATGGGATTGCTGCGGTTTGTACATTCGCGTATACTTCCGGATAACTCCCGTAGAAAATGAACGGCTGTTTATTATTTCTTAATAACGTAATACATGTAGGGTGCAACTTTTGTGGCGATCAATTCAGATACATACAATCTTGATTTAGCTGAACAAAAATCAACTGCTTTGTATTAAAAATTGTTGTAGTTTTTGTGAAAACAGCACTTTCCATAGACATGTATGGAAAATCACGTCAACTCTTTGATGTTAACCTCAATTCTCCAGGTCCAAGTCCTACGCGGGGGGGTAGGACCAATATTTGAAAATTCATTATAAATAGAAATGCAGTTTTTTGGCATCGATTTCTCTACTGTTGTTTGATGTGTCTATCATGCTAAATTTAACAATTGTCAGTCTCACCCTTGGTTACACGATGCAAATAAACAGATACGGTTCTTAAAAATGCATTATGTAGAGAATTTAATTGTCACAGAAAAAAGTACGACAAGTATCAAATGTTTTTTGAAGCATGATGTGTGGGCTACTTTATACATTCTACGGCAGTGTTTTTACTCTAATTGATTTTGCCATTTTTACCGAAAACGCACTGTACGTTTTCAAGATTTTGTCCATTCACTTGGCTTTTCCCGCAACATGCGTCTGACAAATACCTATCGTTCATAAGCTTGTGGAGCTAGCAATTTCCAAATCTACAATGTACTTTTTTTATATGCTTAGTGCAAAAGACCTGTCCTACCCCCTTCTTTAAAAATGTTGCTCTGATATTCCCAACATTACATTTTGGTACTTTAAGTTGCTTTGCAATTTACCGCAAATATGTCTTTTAGCAATGCAGTATTGAATGTATTTGACAATCTTTGAAGAATTGCAAGAAAGTAAAAATATTTCCTGAATTAATAACCATTTTACAGTGCAATGAGAATTTGGTTTATTTTTTGATCATATGAGTTTGTTAAAAATTAATTTTAACTAGCGTCCTACGCGTAGGACGCTAATCCTACGCGTAGGACGACGGGAGATTAAAGGTTAATACAGAGTCCTTGTCTGTCTGGATGAACATGGGAGTTAGCACACACACACAATCCTTTATGGAGGTGCTAGCCCTTTGCCTTTCTTTGGTTGGCTGCCCACACACATTGCAATCAACACTCTAAAATTCATGATCAATTTATTACTTTGTCATATTTCGCCATTTATCTATTATTTCTTTTTTCTTAAAATTTACATGTCCGTTCAATCTTTTTCCAATTTCCTGCTCCATGTTGTCACCTGTAATGTGTCTTCATCACGTTTGGACCACATGACCCTTGGCTTATGGCGATGGTTGTGGGGCAGTTCCGGCAAATACATAATGATGTAATACTAGAGCTTTAGCAAGGGATGTATATAACACTGTGCAATTGCACACAATTAGGTCAGTTCTAGTTAGTCAAGGTCTAGTAAACCGTAAAAACAACATGCTTCCTTCTCTAATGGACATGGGAAGGTTACTCCACTTCCTATTCAGCTCACCACCATGGTATATAACACTCACCATCCTCTTCATCCCCAACTGCCTCACCACTGTCTTCATCCCCAACAGGTGGTAGTGCCGTTGGGGGTGCTGGCACTAGTGGTTAAATTACAAAGAAGAGTCACATAAAATAATATATTTCATTTAGCAGGCCTATTGAGTGGTGGTGTGGTACCACCTAGAGGAGATCATGTATTATAATACTCTCCCCATGGTGTTTAGTGTAACTGTTCCAACGCGTGTTGTGCTGTAACTTGGCATGACATGATTAGCTCACCATCACTACGATGTTCACATAGCATTTAGCATGTTGAACTATTATTGCCTACAAACTAGCAGACTCAGATGCTGCTATTAATACCGTGTCCGCGAGTCAAGTGGAATTTAAGCCTTTTTTGGGGGAAGTAAAAAAACTAAAAGGTCCGCTGATGGGTATTTTTGTTTTCAAATACAGTAATGTGAAAGTACGACTCTTGAGACAACATTGGATGCATTTTGTGAGAGATCATTCAGCTCGCTGGATGGTATAAATGCGGCAATATAAAAGGGGTCCATTCCGATGAAACCTTAATTCATCATCATAGAAAAACGGCAATAATCACATTGTATAAGCCAAGTTGAACTTTTTACACATTTCAATCGATTTTCAGTCGTAAGCAATGTATTTTTTTTAACTGTGTGCATGTGTTCTATCGTGTCTAAATAACTCAATACATTTACGCGTGCGTTTAAACTTGGATGCTTTTCACAATGTTTTGCGAGTCTGCATGCACATGTAATTTTAATTATTAGGGAAACCAAGAGCTGCATTGATATAGATGGCTCATGTATGCTTATAAATTTACAGTCAAGAAGGGAAGGGGTGCAAAATGATAAGTGTAGTACCGCAATATGCCTATTTAAAGTGTATGCATCAAAACTGTGATAGTTGCAGCTCTTATAAATTATAATGCAAACGTAGTGTAAATGGTTACTCTACTTATTTTACAACCAGTACCTGTGATTTTATTGCTAGCGGATCTTTTAGGTTTTTAGTTTCCCCTAAATTTGTACCCACTTAACTCGCGGACGCGGTGTTAATACACACATGCTAGGAGCTGTGTCAAGTGCCTCACTTCAGGTGCTCCTCCTGCTGGTGCTGTTGGTGCTCCTGCTGGTGCTGCTGCTGGTGCTGTTGGTGCTCCTGTTGGTGCTGCTGGTGGTGCTCTTGATGTTCCTCCAGCGGCTCCTTCAGCTGAATGTGGTGCAATGCAGTAAAATAGCTTGTGAGCTAATACATTGAGTCCAATCATCATGAGACATATTTATTTAACACTGAAATGATACCATGTATATCATACATGTTACATGGAGGGGGGATGGGCAAAAAACCAACTTACTGAGTTGTGTGGAAATATATATTGTTAAATGTACATGTATGTGATATTTACTAACGTTCAGTTAGTATGCTCAACACCAATATGCAGTAAAGACAACTACAAGTGTGCAATTATCAACACATTGTTCCTTTATCTGATGGAAATAGATAATGGAATAAGGTCATACGATGATGTCATGTCGTCATGCACATATGCAACCATCAACTATCACCAGACACCCTCAACCATCACCAGACACCCTCAACCATCAACTATCACCAGACACCCTCAACCATCAACTATCACCAGACACCCTCAACCATCAACTATCACCAGACACCCTCAACCATCAACTATCACCAGACACCCTCAACCATCAACTATCACCAGACACCCTCAACCATCAACTATCACCAGACACCCTCAACCCTCAACTATCACCAGACACCCTCAACCATCAACTATCACCAGACACCCTCAACCATCAACTATCACCAGACACCCTCACCTCATGCTCTCAAATCTCACACTTCATTTTCCAAAGCCCATAACAACCCCTACCAATTCCTCAGTGTCTGTTTCGCATGGCAGCTGCTTCTTGTCGTGCTTGGACCAGCATCTTTTGTGCTTCCACAGCTTCCTCCCGCTGAGCTCTGGCCAGCTCCTGTATACAAGGCACACAAAGAGAACCATTCCATTCCAATCGGCAGAAGAACGCATTATCTATTTTCTCCACAATCGTGTACATGCTTGTACATGTTGTAAATGCATGGTGTGTAGTGGCTAGTATGTGCAGAGATCATATATCTGATCTCTGGTATGTGTATGCATATTCTGTGTATGCATATTCTGTGACAGTCACTTTCTCTTCCAGCTCGTCCTCCTTAAGTTTTTGGACATCAGAGAAGTGCTGCTGAACTTGGAGCAGTTGAATAGCATTCCAAAACACAATGGAATTTTAGTTTATTACCTCATTGATGTGAGCCTTGTGCTCTGCTACCAAGGTCTCTATGGCAGAGCTACAAGAAGAGAGGATTTCAACATGGCCCCGGCAGCATCAGTGGAGAGGAAGGAGGAAGAGGAAGGAGAAGAGAAGAGGCGATAACTAACTTGGCCTGTAGAAGGAGAGCATCTTTTTCACTAAGTTCTTTCTTCTACCGGGACAATGAAAATTAAGTGAAATAGTATAGCAAGTGCCATATTAAGCTAGGCTCACCAGTTTCCACGCCTCAGCCTTAGTGACAAGTTGCTCCTCCAGATGGTAAATTCGCAACTTAAGGCCAGAGTTCTATTTGGTGAGCACTGAGAGTTGCTGCACAATGGCAGACAACAGTTACCTGGTGTGGGAAGCGGTGACACATACCTCGGCCTCTTCCTTCGCGCCACGTCGAAATGTGCCTTTAAACCAGCATGTGCACGTGCAATATTCAAAGTCATACAAAGCAATGGTCGACTTACCCGAATTGTGCGGCGTGCAGAGCCTAGATTGATGGGGATTTTCCAACCGAAAATGTTACATAGCGCACTAGGTTCTAACTACTTTCGACACCTGACTTACGTCCAATCTGTCAATGACGCTTTATCCATGCAGTTTGAAATCTCTCCACCGCCAATGGGAACATTAAATCATGCACGTGACTAAACTCAATGAATATTTAACAAGATATAAAAAAACATTCTCTCTGAGAAAGTTGGTGGTGTATAGGATTTGAAGGCAATGGTGGTGTAAAAAGGAAGGGAACAAGGGATCAACGATGATACGAAATTTTTTTAACAGTCCTATATTTAGCACTTTTGTAGTACGTACATCTTTCGTTGCTAAATATAGGACGTAAAAAAATTTCGTATCATCGTTGATCCCTTGTTCCCTTCCTTTTTACACCACCATTGCCTTCAAATCCTATATACCACCAACTTTCTCAGAGAGAATGTTTTTTTATATCTTGTTCCCTTAATTTTTTTTTTACATTGGGTTGCCTTAATATAACCAGGTACCAGTATGACATTGTGTACCTGCCCTCTAGTACAGGCAAGTGCATTCATCAGAACCTGTACTTGTATGTACATTTATGTAACTCAGAAATGTGATAGACCCATTTTTGGGTGAGGGACCATTAGTAGTAGAGAGAAAAGGATCAGCCATTTATACCAGCTGTGCAGAAGTACCCACCAAAATGCTATGTCCAGCTGTAGCAACACTGAACATGTCACTGCCTAGCAACATCATGTTTTGTGGTTTGTTTCTGACTATATGGAAGCAAATACTTATAAACTCCTGGGGTTACCTTCTTTGTGATTTTATTCAATTGCCATTGAGGATAAGTCCCCCATATATGCCTCAGACATATATGTATTATCCACTCAAGGTGGAGGGTATCATGAGGCCCAATCTCACTCATTGTCGCCTATTTTAGGCAAATGAATCTGCTTGGACAATCAGTTGATAACACACCTACCATTGAGGTCTACTGCTATAGGTCCATACTGTTTTGTGTGATTGTAAGAGGTATCATAGAAATAGGGTTCAGAGGCAGCACTATGATGCCTTACCCCAGCTAAAATATCATTTTCTGATAATTTTATTGCATTAATGGCAAAAACATCTTTTAACAATCCCCCTGCTTTTGTTCTTCGAATGTTCAGTGCCTTAGCATCTGCACTAACTTTGCTAACAGCAGCATGTGCAGATCTAGTGGTAACCTTTTGTGCTAACCATGGATGGCCTTGGGTCTGGCAAAAGGCATCATTTAACTCATCTAGCAATGTCATTTAACTCATCTAGCAATGTCCTATTGCTTAGAATAGCCTTTTCAAGGCCACCCTTATACTCCATTAGAACACGGCTATCATTGGGTTCATACAGGGAGTAGCTAAAATGATTAAGGAGATGTAAGCATGCAGTCAATATACTTAAATTTACTTACTTTGACACTGGTAATACATATAGAAGCCACATAATAATGTAGACCCCATGTCATGCATTATTTGTGTGTACTATACTAGGGGTGACATTATTGAACTGTATTGCGAAGCATAATAAACATAACTGTAACAGAAATAGTGCATCTAATATGAATACTGTGTAGCAACACCCATTATGCAGCATGACAAAATCCAGCTGTACATGTCATCACCTAGCAACACAATGTATAAAGCACTTTTCCAGCTGCTCTAGACTAAAAGAAGCGCGCCAAACCATAATATTCCATGCACAACTGAACTCACCTTTTGGTGGTAGTTGTATTTCCGTTGTAGCGTGCTGTCTCCGCCTCACGCTTACGCTTCTGATATTGCGCCCTTTTCGCTGTACATGTAGGCGTACGCGCAGCAGAAGAGTTTCTCCAATATAGACTCCTTTGTGAAGCCAGATTGGTTTCTCGATTCGCCTGAATCTTTAGCCTCTTAGAAGCTCGAATCTTGTTCATGTTGCCGCCTCTTATAAGCTCTCGACTCCAGATTTGCTCGGTACATGTCACGAGCAGACGCCCGCCTTTATTCAGCATCAGCATCGTACCGAACTCGGGAGGACTCTACCTCATAGCCTCGATTTAGGACGTATTCCTCTTGCGCGTGAAGGCATTTTGACAACGCCACCACAAATGTCTAATTATACGTATGGGTATTGTCATGGGAACGCTTGTGTACTCGGACGTAATTATTGCTTCATACCAAACATGTATATCTGACATCAAGGGGCAGTCGGTAAGATTTTTCTAGATTTTTTGGTGTAACTGGCGCTCTTTAAAACCTTTCCTATCTCGAGTTATACTCACCCATAAAGACGACGACTATGGACAAATCAAGGTCTGGGAACGAGAACTACGACATTTTTTGTTCTCTTAAAGTAAACGGTTTGGCGACTTGAACAAAGTATGAAAATGATCGTCTTTCCATTGTGGCTCGATAGCAATAAAGAGCTACACTATCCGTTTCTCGGTTCGTGAGTTATACGCGGATCGCGTATTTTTAATGATTTCATGATACGGCACAAATCCTATATGAGAGTTACTTCCGTAACTCTCGATTTGGTTGGCAAATTTATTGTCCGTGCCTAAGAAAGGCAGGATGTCATTGGAGCCTTTTGGATTGTGTAATGCCCCGGCCACATTCCAAAGGCTCATGGACCTCGTACTGGCTGGAGTACAATGGTCATCTTGCTTAGTGTATCTGGATGATATTATCGTCATGGGACGATCGTTTGAGGAGCACCTGGATAACTTAGGCACAGTGCTTGCTAGACTCAAGGCCGCAGGGCTGACTCTGAATCCAGAGAAGTGCAGCTTCTTTCAGAAGAAAGTGCGCTATCTGGGACACATCGTTTCCGAGCAAGGAGTATATAACTCCTGATCCAGAGAAATCTAAATTGGTCGCTGGGTGGCCCACACCAACCTGTTTGATAGAGTTACAAGGATTTCTGGGTCTGGCAAATTACTACAGACATTTCATTCATGGTTATGCTGAAGTTGCCAAGCCCTTGCATGAGCTGTCTCGGAAAGGACATGACTTCAAGTGGACAAAGGACTGTGAAAATGCTTTTAGTACACTAAAGATGAAGCTCACTTCGTCTCCCATTTTAGCGTACCCTGACAGCTCCAAACCCTTGATTTTGGATATGGATGCCAGCAACCACAGCCTAGGAGCAGTGCTATCTCAAATCCATGATGGGAAAGAGAGGGTTGTTTGTTTTGACAGTAGACTACTCAGTGAGGAGGAGCGGAACTACTGTGTAACTCGGAGAGAGCTACTGGCAGTTGTGGTGTTCACAAATAAATTTCGTTTCTACTTGTTGGGCAGACCATTCCGCCTCAGAACAGATCACAGTTCACTTTTGTGGCTACACAACTTCAAAGAGCCAGAGGGTCAGGTGGATCGAGAAGCTTCAAGAGTTCGACTATGAGATTGTACACCGAGAAGGTCACTATCATAGCAACGCTGATGCCCTCTCTCGTATTTCATGCAAGTGATGCAACCAACGCAAGTGCCCTGTACATGGTACAACACACATTGCAGTGACACCTGTTGTATTACCTGAGGCTAAGTCAGACAAGGATATCTCGATCCAGCTTGCAGTTACAGGATCCGGACATTGGACCAGTTTTAAGGCGATACAAGGAAAGTGTGGAACAGCCAGAAGTCGAGCAGACCAAAGGGTTTAGTCCTACAACACGGGCCCTTTTCCAACAATGGACGCAGTTGAGGGAATCCTGTATCGTCAGTTCGAAAGCCAAGATGGATATTCTAGCAGATTGCAGTTGATCGTCCCAAAGTGTCTTAGGGAGGAAGTGCTAAGACAGCTGCATGAAGGCCCGGTTGGAGGTCACTTCGGAGAAGATAAAACATTGCATAGGTTACGGGAACGATTCTACTGGCCAGGCCATCAAAAAGGTGTAGCCAGCTGGTGTCGCACTTGCAAGGATTGCGCTGCTAGAAAAGGTCCAGCACCCAAGAGGAGAGCCCCATTGATACGGTGGCCCGGTAGGTCGCGCACTAAGACAGTTGCGCCACGCACTACTTGAAGTTTGCACCGCGCACTAGTTGAGGTTTGCACCGTGCACAGCGCACTAGTTTATGGGGTGTAATTCGTGCCAAAACTACACCACACATTGTTTACGACGCACACCATACCCAAAATTGCACAGTCTGGGGACCCGACCGATGCAAGTTGGGTCCCCATACCGGTCGCATGTGTCGATCGTGCCAAAACTCGCGTAGACACACCGATGTCATTTCAAAATTTCTCTACTTTTTTATAATAAGACGTTCCTCTTTGTTTCTCGTATACAACAACATGGCCACGCTTTGGACTTGTCTTCGAGGAAAGTTTTTAATCTTTTACTATTGCACCCTAGTATGACCAACAAGCTCAAGGAAGCTGGAGGTGAGGCTAACGTTTAGAATGATGGTGTAAATTGCATTTCATTCTGAAGCTGCCTGTGTATGCTAACACGCGTGCATGCTACTCAGTAGTTATCACTAGCTAATAGTTTATGGTCACTCAATTGTTCTTTCCAGATCTCCTGAGTGATGACAACCGGTCTGTCGACTCCAACTCTCACGTATGTTTTGATCAGTCGTCTCGGTGCACTAGGTAGTGTTCGTGGGCGTTTTAATTTACCTACTTTACGGGGATAAATACGCAGAACCGTAGCCAGGGGCGGATCCAGGAATTGGGAGCGGGGGGAGGGGGGCAAAGGTGAGGGTGTGGCAGGGGGTGAGGCAAATCAGGAGGCGTAGCCACCCCGGGGAGGGTGCGGGGGGGGGGGGGGGGCTGTAAGCTCCCCCAGCGGGGCCTGGGGCATAGCCCCAGAAGCCAACGCTTTTTGCGTTGTAAACCCCCCAAACGTACGTAAAAACTGCACCAAAAACGTTATAACTCATCTACGTAGATAAACTCTATTATCTCTGCGCGAAGTGACACCAAAGTTGGCTGGTGGTGTTATCAGCATTGTGTACAAACGATCTATAATACCGGTATCATGCATCCAATGGCAAACCTACTTTGCTTGGTCGCTTTCGACTCCGAGGCCCTATCTGGTCAGTCCAGAGTTACTTCAACGTCAGAAGAACCGGTGAACTATAATATTAATTTTGACTGTACGGATTTGCTACATAGCCCTACCTGCTAATATTGAAAAAAAATTGTATAGGCGCCTTGCAATTCACTCAAACACAATTCCAGCTGTCGCGGAAGTTTTAATTTAGAGCACGTGTATGCCTGCCCGACCGCACCGGCTGGCACTGCAGCCTGTGCCTGCATGTACATTTAGTCGTTTTCGCACATACTATTAATTGTGTAAGGCACCACCTCTTGGCTATGAATATTTAATTTCTATTTGGCGGGGGGGGGGGGGGGGGGGCAAAACCCAGTTGCCCCCCCCCCCTGGATTCGCCACTGGTAGCTTTGTGTTTTTGGTGTGTGTTGTGCCCAGACACGTGGTACTTTTACATGTGTACCTTGCTGTTCTGTGTAGTTTTCTTTTCACAACATTGGGGGTGTGGAAAGGAAATGAGAGGTGGAGTAATTAGGTGGGGACTGGAGCTTTGATCATCATCTGTGTGCCTGATACACATCTGCCATAGTAAGCTGACATTCTTGGGGATGTCTGCGCGTGTAAATATAGGCCTACTTGCATGTGTATGCACGCACGTATGTACACATGTGCATGATTGTGTGTGTGTATGTATGTGTGCTTTATGGTCCTCTATGTTCTTTCCAGACCTGCTGGGTGATGAGCACCGGACCATCAATTTTTAACTTCAACTCTCGTGTATGTTAATTCTACTAGCTTGCACTAATTAGATGAAGGAATGTAATTGTGTCCATGATTCAAAAGGTTATGCAGGGTATTAACAGGACCGTAGATCTCTGATTTAGGTTGTGTGTGCTGAATAATTGTCCTGCACGAAAAAGCTGTGATCAACATTTAGCCTGCACACTACCTTATAGTATTTCAGCACATAATTAATTATTTTGTGTACAACCAGTTGTTCTGTTTGATTAATTCTCCCACTCTACTTACTCTATGATGTACATGTATATTAAAGTTAAATGCTCATTATTATAATACTGGTCCACAAAAAAAATTCTCCTGTAAGTGTACATCAAGTAATGTAGTACCTGAAAGCACTTGGGAGGGGGGGGGGGGGGGGGGGGGGGGGCATGCACAGCTACAATTATTTATGGCCTTGATAAATCAATCATGACCCAATGTGCTTTGATCTTTATATGAAACATTTTGGGACAACCAGAATAAGTTGGACGCTGAATTAAAATTAAACAAAACTGAGAGTGAACGCAGCATAATTAACAGATCTAGGCCAAATAGGATTTTGAAGCATACTTGGAGAGGATGGGGGAGGGGGTGTGACCAAAACCCAAATAGATATTCTCACATAGCAATGTTACTATGTATTGCACCTTGAATAGTATATATCTATCCATATATCAAGAATAAAATTATTTATAACGTGAAAATTTCTGAAAGCTGGATATTGGAGCTGTACTTTCATATTCACTTGTGCTTTTCGATTTTAACATGCTAAAATTGCTTGATGTTATTAAAATTGGGTTTTTTAAAATTGATGTTTACATATTTCAATGACATTACCATGTTATAATTTTGCCCTTTATGGTAAAAAGATACATGACCAACTTGAAGGCTTTTCCTGATCAATTTAGGCTGAAAGAGTGGGTGTTTTAGGATTTCATTTCAATAATACTCGCAACACACTATATACATATCCCACTTACCAATTTGTGTATTTTAAAAATGTGTGAGTGTTTTTTGTAAGCCAGATATGTATGTCTGGTCTATTTTGTGTATAAAGTGCTCATTGCACAGCACTCTGGCAGGCTTGACCACTACAGCTGCAAATCCAGGCTCATCATGCATGAGCAATGTAGTTGATGACGAAAGTTTTGCTTAACCTTTAATCTATTTTCATCCTTAATTCAGGATGGAAATCCTGAATTAAGGATGACTTTACGCCGCTCGTATCGACATAAATTCGAATGGTAATGCTGATTTTTTTTTTTATATTTAGCTTCTGTAGGCTTTCATCTAAACAGCGCTATCCATTTTAGTCATTCAAATTTTTATTTCTTTTAGAAAAAACAATGTTTAGGCTGTTGAGGAAAGAGCAGGAAGCTTACTTTCAAGATAGAAACTGTTACACAGATCTGTAAGGAGAGCCATATAAGCAAGTTAAACAATATGGGACACAGGAGGTACGAGCATCGAATTTACTCAAGGCGGACTAATCGAAGCGAGTCAGAGCGGGTGGTACGATGGTTAGCCTCTGCAAAATAAAAATAAAAAAGCATTTCTGTCATTGAGAGCGATGTAGAAATGCCTGGCATTGGTAGAAATGCTGTCACCAGTACTGTTGGGACATAAAAAGAAGGGACGGATGCTCGGACAGTGATAATAAGTTACCCTTTTCTATTATTTTGTGTACAAGTTTGATAAAAATACAACCTCTACCAAGAGTCTGGAGGTGCTACCACCAATAAGTAGTGAAAAGGAGTAAAATTGATATTTGTAAGCATTACAAACTATAAATTGCTAATCATTTAATTTATGTACGCGGGAGCAACGAACATGCTTATGCATCCTTGAAGTTTGGGCAGCTTTCTAGATGATAAAAATTATTCCATGCTATAGAATGTGTGCACCATTGTTGAAACAAACAGCTTTTATGTTTTAATGATTTTAATTTTCACTGCAATGGTTGTTATAAACGGCAGAACTCACCATCCAGAATTCAGGATTTTACCGATTCTGAATTCAGGATCGTTTCACGCAGATTAAAGGTTAATGTTAGTATTAACCTGTGCCTGCAAAATATTATTGTATTGTGATTAAATTGTTTCACAACATGCCAATATGACCTGGATTTTTGCAATATCTTCCCTACACTGCTGCATTGTTCTGTTTAGTCGTTAATTTGGTTCGTTAATTAATATCTTATTGTATCTTGTATCCATGCATTTATTAATTTCTAGATGGATAGCCCAGCAATTTGGCTGAAAGTAAAGTTACCCACAGAGCAGTATACATTTGATTATAACAATATCCTACATGTACATATAGGTCTAGAACTCTTGTCCCACACGTAGATCTAGGATCTAGGATATTTGAAGTATAAAGAAGTAAAATATTTTGAGGTGTCCCTTTGATGATGGGGCGGAGTCCCAGAGGTGTGCTCTCTTTTTTGGACTGGTTGTGTGTTTCTGTGTGTGTTTGCACGAGTGTATGTGCATAGTGTGTGCATGAATCATTACACTCAATTTTTTCTCTCTCTCCCTCTCTTAAATCTTCCCCCCCCCCTCCCCCTCCCCAACAGTACATGCTGGTCGCACCAGTATATTTGATGACTCCAAAGACACAACTGTTACACCAACTTCATTTGAACACTTCCTGCTGAGTCTTCAATATTCTGTACAAGAGCTCTTTGCAAACTGACTAGTTTTTATTATCCAATAAATGGAACTCTTTTTATTATGCAAATTGTGCGATGTTCTTGTCATAAAACGTTGCTACATGCATGAATCCAGCCAATTCCGATTAAGTGGAGAGAAGCAGTATTATTTCTAGTTTAGTTGTGTTCCACCACCATGCAGAGTGGAGGGATATTTAAGATAGAGTAAAAGTTGATATTATTTTTCATGTGGTGATGCTAAGGGACATTCTACTTGAGTCATTCCATCGGGCCCACATACATGTTTAAGTTGAGGCTGGTTCTGGAAGACATCATAGTTTTTTACTGGGACTGCAGCTGGACCTGGCTGTCGTTTTACTACTTTATGCAAACATTTTTATGGAGTGGGTATAACAGCTGGTGCAGTAGCTAAGGTTGCAGAGGTGAGGAAGCATACAGCCAACGACCAGAAGTGTATTGAGTTGGGATGGTCTTTTATCTCTTGCTGTGGAGTCATATGGCGATTGGGGCAGAGAAGCCCAGGAGTGCTTCACACATTGAGCAGCAAGTTCAAGACAACATTCAATCTCTTAACCTGGCTCTGATCATTTCAAAATCAACTTGAAATTAGTTGGTAGTTAATGTTGTGATAATTTTAATTGTAATAGTAATGATTATAAAAGGTATTTCAGTGTATTAGATTATGTGCACAACCCAATGAGCACAGTCCCAATATCCTGTTCAAAAAAGATCTAGTAGACTCTAGTTCTGATGTAAGTTTACTCTTCTTCCCATGTACTATGCCCAGTTTCTTTTTCCATTGCAGAAATTAAGTTTGTTGTGGGTGGTAAACTACCACCTCAGTTGCATCTCTGTTTAGATCCTCTAGAAGAGCGAGTAGCTGTATAATCAATACATAAGCTACAAATTTCAAGCTACCTCTGGACTTGCATTTGAATTTTAAAAGATAATGATAAGACATAATTGTGAAACTCCTCTCCTGCCAAATTAACTTACTCTTAAGGAAAAATGTAATTTAATGAATACTGCAATAGTGTGAACACATGATCAAGTAAGATTAGTACATTCCTTGCAATGTTGATTGGGATAAGTAGGTAGTGAAACATTGCAAGGAATGTATGTATGGTTCTAGCCGACTGCAGATCTTGTCGGGTGTCAGTTCATTCCTCCCATGTACCATTCCCAGTTTCATTGTTTGTCCCTAGCAGAAATCACAGCTTTTTGTTTACCTATTACTAAACCACACCTCAGTTACATCTTTGTTTTTAATGATTCTAGAAGCGAGAGTAACTGTATAAGCTATATATAAGCCATAAAATTAATGTTTCAAGCTATGACCAACCTGGCTCTTCATTTATTATAATTTTATGTATAATTGTGAAAAGATAGGTCTGTTTGATTCCCATGGCCTGTGTCTTCAAATTAGCTCACTGTAGGGAAAAGTGTACTTTTTAAAATGAATGCCACAATAGGGTGAACACATGATCCAGCAAGATTAATTAACCACCCATTCCTTACAATGCACATGATTCAGTTGTGACATAGTCAACAAAAGAACAAATTTGCCTGAAACATTTAAATATTAATGTTTTGCTAATTGTTTATACAGATTGTTGAAGATTTAGTCATTTAGTATGTTTACTATGTTTCTAGTTATTGCCTGATTTCGTTTTTTTTTTTTGTGTACCCATAAAATGTTTTTCAAATGGTACAAAGTGTAAACATGCCACATGCATGCAAGCAATATGATATGCAAGTTGGGAAAGATAAAGTATGCGTAATTCATGGGCTTAATATATTTTATTGTTATGCATTTAGGTATTCTTACAGATAGGCTTATATTAGTAATGAATTGTTGTATTAATGCATTCATTTAAATATAAATTATATTTTAATTCTATCAATTGTTGTAAACAAACTTGCACACTGCATTTAAGCACAATTGCCATGGCACAATTTAGCCCTGACTAGGCATAGATATTAAAAGTACGCTATCAATGCAGCAAGGAGGATGTATTGAGCCTAGAATAATTTAGCAATGCATATTTGTGTACATACAGGTTGAAATGTATTGTAGCTAAATGATGTTATGAAAATTAGTGCTAATGAAACATACTGGTCTACAATGCTTTTTAATGAGAATATTATAATTATAAATATATATATATATAATACCACACGAAAACATTTTGCAAGTTTTGAATTTGTGACTATTAAAATTAATAATCTTCTTACATGTAGTGGCTGCATGTGCACATGCACATTGATGAAGTACAGTTACTGAATACTTTAAATAGATCCACAAGAATTATTCGTAGCTGAATTTGGTGATGTGGCATTTACCATGAACACTGTTTTTGTTTTAAACAGGGGATTATTTGTTGGCAGATATAGCAACCCCTAACAAATTAAACTGGCACTATGCTATTATCATTTTTGCATGCGCAACTCTATGTGCACAACACAGTCACATTATACATGTATAATAGCCTGATACACAACCAGAATAGATAAATCGTGCATATTGATACTGATAATGTAAAATGGGCTTCTTTTAAGAGGACTGACCTAATTTGTGCCTTTCTTGTACATTTCAGACAAGCTTTAGTGCACTAGTAACTGATTGGCCTCACCCAAACATGTTTTGTTGATTTCTAAAGTGCAAAGATTGAAAGGAATACCTTTAAACTACAAGGGCATTGTGTACTAATCATGCTCAGATTAAAATCCACCTATAAAAATCATATCCTGTATTAGGCATAAAAATTAGTGGATTGAACTGGTACAATGGTGCAATATTGATATTTTACATAGTGACATCTACATACGCAAACATATTACTAGCATGATAAACAAGTAGCAGAATTGACAAATCTTGAATATGTACACTATGCAAAGCACAAACAAAAATGAAGACAAAGATAACACACAGTACTAGTACTAAATCTTCAACACATTAAGCGATATACACATGTACATGTAGCCAATTATGAATATATATATAGGATGTTTTGGGCATATTATAGAGCAAAATTGGGATAAACAGGTAGTGAAACATTGCAAGGAATGTATTTATCTTACTTGATAATGTGTTCACACTATTAAAGTATTCATTAAATTACTTCGAGTGAGTTAATTTGGCAGGAGAGGCATGCACAGTTTCACAATTATGTCTTATTATCATTTAAAATTCAAATGCAAGTCCAGAGATAGCTTGAAATTTGTAGCTTATGTATTGATTATACAGCTACTCTCTCTTCTAGAATAATTTAGGATTTAAAAAGAGATGCAACTGAGGTGGTAGTTTACCACACACAAAAAACTTAATTTCTGCAATGGAAAAAGAAACTGGGCATAGTACATGGGAAGAAGAGTAAACTTATATCAGAACTAGAGTCTACTAGAACTTTTTTGAACAGGATATTGTGACTGTGCTCATTGGGTTGTGCACATAATCTAATACACTGAAATACCTTATATAATCATTACTATTACAATTAAAATTATCACAACATTAACTACCAACTAATGTCAAGTTGATTTTGAAATGAACAGAGCCAGGTTAAGAGATTGAATGTTGTCTTGGACTTGCTGCTCAATGTGTGAAGCACTCCTGGGCATCTCTGCCCCAAGCGCCGTATGACTCCACAGCAAGAGATAAAAGACCATCCCAACTCAATACACTTCTGGTCGTTGGCTGTATGCTTCCTCACCTCTGCAACCTTAGCTACTGCACCAGCTGTTATACCCACTCCATAAAAATGTTTGCATAAAGTAGTAAAACGACAGCCAGGTCCAGCTGCAGTCCCAGTAAAAAACTATGATGTCTTCCAGAACCAGCCTCAACTTGAACATGTATGTGGGCCCGATGGAATGACTCAAGTAGAATGTCCCTCAGCATCACCACATGAAAATCAACTTTTACTCTATCTTAAATATCCCTCCACTCTGCATGGTGGTGGAACACAACTAAAATAGCAATAATACTGCTTCTCTCCACTTAATCGGAATTGGCTGGATTCATGCACGTAGCAACGTTTTTTATGACAAGAACATGCATAATAAAAACAGTTCCATATTTTGGATAATAAAAACTAGTCAGTTTGCAAAGAGCTCTTGTACAGAATATTGAAGACTCAGCAGGAAGTGTTCCAATGAAGTTGGTGTAACAGTTGTGTCTTTGGAGTCATCAAATATACTGGTGCGACCAGCATGTACTGTTGGGGAGATGGAGGGGGGGGGGGGGGGGTGGGGGGGAGGAAAGATTTAAGAGAGGGACAGAGAGAGTAAATTGAGTGTAAGGATTGATGCACACCACATACACTCGTTCAAACACACACAGATACACAACCAGTCCACAAAAAGAGCACACCTCTGGGACTCCGTCCCATCATCAAAGGGACATCTCACAATATTTTACTTTTTTTAATCTTCAAATATCCTAGATCTACATGTAGGACAAAAGTTCTAGACCAACATGTACATGTAGGACATTGTTATAATCACATATATACTGCTTTGTGGGTATCAGCCAAATTGCTGAAATGTGATTGGGCTATCCATCTAGAAATTAATAAATGCATGGATACAACATACAATAAGACGAACCAAATTAACGACTAAACAGAACAATCCAGCAGTGTTGGGAAGATATTGCAAAAATCCAGGTCATATTGGCATGTTGTGAAACAATTTAATCAAAATACAATAATTTTTTGCAGGCAGGTTAATACTAACATTAAGCAAAACTTTCGTCATCAACTACATTGCTCATGCATGATGAGCCTGGATTTGCAGCTGTAGTGGTCAAGCCTGCCACAGTGCTGTGCAATGAGCACTTTATACACAAAATAGACCAGACATATATATCTGGCTTACAAAAAACACTCACACACTTTTAAATACACAAATTGGTAAGTGGGATATGTATATAGTGTGTTGCGAGTAAAACACCCACTCTTACAGCCTAAATTGATCAGGAAAAGCCTTCAAGTTGGTCATGTATCTTTTAACCGTAAAGGGCAAAATTATAACATGGTAATGTCATTGAAATATGTGGACATCAATTTAAAAAACCCCAATTTTAATAATATCAAGGAATTTTAGCATGTTATAATCGAAAAGCACAAGTGAATATGAAAGTACAGCTCCAATATCCAGC
The DNA here is from genome assembly GCA_949361645.1 of Spongilla lacustris. Lineage (NCBI taxonomy): Eukaryota > Metazoa > Porifera > Demospongiae > Spongillida > Spongillidae > Spongilla > Spongilla lacustris. Next base: position 17,515,790 of record OX442417.1, read on the forward strand.
TTTCAGAAATTTTCATGTTATAAATAATTTTATTCTTGATATATGGATAGATATATGGGACAGTGTCCAGCAAAATCGGGCTTGTGGGGTTATAATTTTATCACTATAAAAATTGCACGTTGTACTAAACAACACATCTTCGCGATGGTACTACCCTTTCCTTTCCAATTTCGTACACTTGTTCCCACACCATTTCTCTGTGTAAAAATCAATTTTTGTGATCTACTCATTTTCCGTGCCGTGGATACAACAATCGTTAACCCTGCGGGTTAGAAATCCTCATTTCTCCACGTACGAGTGTTGAAAATGCGTCAAATTCGGTTGCACATAGAGGAGTCCTGTAGCTATTGGTTTGTTCTGTTCGTTAATTTCTATATCATCCGTTACGGAGATACAGTTGAACAAACTACGGGCACGTTTTCCCGCTTGATTCACGCCAACAATTTTGGCAAATCACATCCCGCTCAGTGAATGGGAAGGCGGTGATCATAACATTGGCGCGAATCAAGCGGGAAAATGTGCCTGTAGTTTTCTCAACTGTATCTCCGTAACGGATGATTCAGAAACTAACGAACAGAACAAACCAATAGCTACAGGACTCTTCTATGTACACTCCGAATTTGACGCGTTTTCAACACTCGTACGTAGAGAAATGTGGATTTCTAACCCGCGAGGTTAACGATTGTTGTTTCCACGGCATGGAAAAGTGTAGATCACAAAAATCGATTTTCACTCAGAGAAATGGTGTGGGAACAAGTGTATGAAATTTGAAAGGAAAAGGTAGTACCGTCGCGAAGATGTGTTGCTTAGTACAACGTGCAATTTTTATAATGATAAGATTATAACCCCACAAGCCTGGTTTTGCTGGACACTGTCCCATAAACTATTCAAGGTGCAATACATAGTAACGTTGCTATGTGAGAATATCTATTTGGGTTTTGGTCACACCCCCTCCCCCATCCTCTCCAAGTATGCTTCAAAATCCTATTTGGCCTAGATCTGTTAATTATGCTGCGTTCACTCTCAGTTTTGTTTAATTTTAATTCAGCGTCCAACTTATTCTGGTTGTCCCAAAATGTTTCATACAAAGATCAAAGCACATTGGGTCATGATTGATTTATCAAGGCCATAAATAATTGTAGCTGTGCATGCCCCCCCCCCCCCCCCCCCCCCCCCCCCCCAAGTGCTTTCAGGTACTACATTACTTGATGTACACTTACAGGAGAAGTTTTTTTTGGACCAGTATTATAATAATGAGCATTTAACTTTAATATACATGTACATCATAGAGTAAGTAGAGTGGGAGAATTAATTAAACAGAACAACTGGTTGTACACAAAATAATTAATTATGTGCTGAAATACTATAAGGTAGTGTGCAGGCTAAATGTTGATCACCGCTTTTTCGTGCAGGACAATTATTCAGCACACACAACCTAAATCAGAGATCTATGGTCCTGTTAATACCCTGCATAATCTTTTGAATCATGGACACAATTAGATTCCTTCATCTAATTAGTGCAAGCTAGTAGAATTAACATACACGAGAGTTGAAGTTGAAAATTGATGGTCCGGTGCTCATCACCCAGCAGGTCTGGAAAGAACATAGAGGACCATAAAGCACACATACATACACACACTCACACACAATCATGCACATGTGTACATACGTGCGTGCATACACATGCAAGTAGGCCTATATTTACACGCGCAGACATCCCCAAGAATGTCAGCTTACTATGGCAGACGTGTATCAGGCACACAGATGATGATCAAAGCTCCAGTCCCCACCGAATTACTCCACCCCTCATTTCCTTTCCACACCCCCAATGTTGTGAAAAGAAAACTAAACAGAACAGCAAGGTACACATGTAAAAGTACCGCGTGTCTGGGCACAACACACACCAAAAACACAAAGCTACCAGTGGCGGATCCAGGGGAGGGGGGGGGGGGGGGCAACTGGGTTCTGCCCCCCCCCCCCCCCCCCCCCCCCCGCCAAATAGAAATTAAATATTCATAGCCAAGTACTTTTGGGGGGTTTACAACGCAAAAAGCGTTGGCTTCTGGGGCTATGCCCCCCCCCCCCCCCCCCGCACCCTCCCCGGGGTGGCTACGCCTCCTGATTTGCCTCACCCCCTGCCACACCCTCACCTTTGCCCCCCCCCCCTCCCCGCTCCCAATTTCTGGATCCGCCCCTGGCTACGGTTCTGCGTATTTATCCCCGTAAAGTAGGTAAATTAAAACGCCCACGAACACTACCTAGTGCACCGAGACGACTGATCAAAACATACGTGAGAGTTGGAGTCGACAGACCGGTTGTCATCACTCAGGAGATCTGGAAATAACAATTGAGTGACCATAAACTATTAGCTAGTGATAACTACTGAGTAGCATGCACGCGTGTTAGCATACACAGGCAGCTTCAGAATGAAATGCAATTTACACCGTCATTCTAAACGTTAGCCTCACCTCCACCAGCTTCCTTGAGCTTGTTGGTCATACTAGGGTGCAATAGTAAAAGATTAAAAACTTTCCTCGAAGACAAGTCCAAAGCGTGGCCATGTTGTTGTATACGAGAAATAAAGAGGAACGTCTTATTATAAAAAAGTAGAGAAATTTTGAAATGACATCGGTGTGTCTACGCGAGTTTTGGCACGATCGACACATGCGACCGGTATGGGGACCCGACTTGCATCGGTCGGGTCCCCAGACTGTGCAATTTTGGGTATGGTGTGCGTCGTAAACAATGTGTGGTGTAGTTTTGGCACGAATTACATCCCATACTAGTTGAGATTTGCACCGCGCACTAGTTGAGATTTGCACCGCGCACTAGTTGAGATTTGCACCGCGCACTAGTTGAGGTTTGCACCGCGCACTAGTCCGGGTTTGCACCGCGCACTAATTGAGGTTTGCACCCAGCACTAGTTGAGGTTTGTACAGCGCACTAGTCGTGATTTGCACTGCGCACTGACTATGGGATGGCAAATGGTTTGGTTACGTCACTATCTATTAAAGCGGCTATTAACAAAATGTTCGAAGTTCTAATGTTCTAATGCTGCACCGAAACGATCCAGAGGTCTTTCATTGCCTCCAATATACTAGTTGGGCGTAGCCTGACCTTCACGTTTTGGCGGAAGGTCGGGTATCTAATCAAGCCCATACCAGGTACACATACCCGACCTTCTCCCAAAACGCGAAGGTCAGGCTACGCCCAACTAGTATATTGGAGGCAACGAAAGACCTCTGGATCGTTTCGGTGCAGCATTAGAACATTAAAACTTCGAACTGTTTGTTAATAGCCGCTTTAATAGTTAGTGACGTAACCAAATCATTCGCCATCCCATAGTCAGTGCGCAGTGCAAATCTCGACTAGTGCGCTGTGCAAACCTCAACTAGTGCTGGGTGCATATGGGATGTGATTTGTGCCAAAATTGATTCATTCCTTTGCGGGTGCGTAACACACCACAAACCGCACTGTGCGTGCTGCACGCGCAGTAATTAGCTGCGTGGGAGTACAAATTTCGATGGGCGTATCTCATTCCGTATATCTAAGGCTCGAAATTGAACGAATTAACAATTGTTTATTATAGTGCTCTACAAATAGAATACGGAACAGATAGATCTTGCGTGTGCACTTTGAGATCATCATGTCTAGGCGAGAGATTGTTAAGCGCCCCCCACTTCAATGTCGAACAATGTAGGCTTATTTTGTAATTTTTAAATGTTGTATCTGTGTAGCGCTCGGTAATCACGATACATGTACATTAAAGTTGAAGTATTGGGGGGGGGGGGGGGGGGGGGGGGGGCACAGTGGTTTAACAGCAGGACATTGGGTATGGCATTTTTTTTTTGGATAAACATTGTTGTAACTGATTGAAGTGTTAGATTTTATTGGTAAAATAAGAAATAGGATTTGTTTTTTAAAGCTGTGCACATCGAAAGTGAATTTGATGAGCATTTTTTCATTTCTGCTTACATGAATTTTATCAGCTTTCCAAAATACATAAATTTGCAGTTTAGCATTGGAGTAAATAGCTTTTGTTCTGCTGTTTCCAATAATACTAAACTCATAGGTACTTGCTTTAAATGCGCGGTAATATGTTCCATTTTATACGTAAAAAAACGAAATTTTTTTCGATGTACCAACTTCAAGCACTTTTCTACACGATTCTAGGACCGAACGAAGCAAGGAGTCACGGCCAATCGAATCTCCCATACATTTCCAATCCTCCAACGTAGCCGACTCCAACCGACTTTCCGTTTAGTGCTGCAAGTAAGGTTCAAACGCGCGACATAGCGATGACTGAGTGATTAATAATTGTTTTAATAACTGTCTAGATGGGCTGTATCCTATGTGATGATTGGGTTCGTTTGCGTGCTGCTACCTCCAGACAACAATGGCAGGCTAAGGAAACGCCGTCTTTGTTCTTTTCTGGGCTGTCTTTGTGTCGTGCACGCATGCGTATATCGTATGCATACCTGTAATATGACTTATGCGTGCGATTGTACCCGGCGTCTCTTTTTCTCTATTTGGTTGTTCGAAGCTGGTCGGTGACATTAACGTGCAATCGTGCTATTGTACTTTGATTGTAAACGTTTTATGGCTCAAAAGGGAAAGTCGATTTCCAACGCGGACGCTTACGACAAATACATAAAGAGGTCTTAAAAAGCGATTGGGAGGCTTCAGGGCAGTTTATTAGCGATGAAAGCTTACTTTCTGAGAAGGATCAAAGTATCAAGTTAAAGAAACATTGGTCTCATCGAATGGCCCTGCTAAGAAGGCCAGCAGGCAAATCTAACAGATGAGTTACATGTAATTAGACTGTGGATCAAGTCAGATCCATTGGTGCATGAGTTATCGATGTGTGGCTAAATGTTCATTTTGCAATGGACCACACAATGTTCGCTCCTGCCCCCAATGATTGGAGGTCACTAGTATGTGTGTATCATTCGAAGAGCACTTAGTTGAGTGTATTTTTACTACTGGGGAGGGAACGGATCAAGAGGTACACATGGAATATGATGAAGATACTGCTACAACCCAACAAGCTTCACCTCACATGGCATCTGGTGATAGCATTTAAACAATGTGCCTTTAAATTGAGTCTTGAATACATCAACAAAACTTTCTATTGTACTGCTTACAGTTTTTTTATACTTGATTACATTGGTTTGATTCTAGTTAATTATAATTTGTATTAATAGAAATTATCTTATTTCACCACTTGTTAACAGTGAATAAAGAAATAGTTATCTGTAGTTTACTACTGCAGGCTATTTTGTTATTCAGTTTTTAAAGCAGTACTTTTAATCTTGATTACGTTGGTTTGATATTATGTAACTTAAAAATATAAAACAGAATTTAATCAATGTACAATAATTCATTACAGCTGTGGTAGTTATACTTTGGTGTGCTTGGATTCTATTAAATTAAAAATGTCCTCATGGACTACACTTCTAAACCACTGTGGGGGGGGGGGGGGGGGGAAACTAAGCTTCGGTTTCTGCTAGGGCTGCTGTATTTTCTTGCGCTAGAGAATTCTATTTGTGTTATGAAAGGAAAGGCTGCCCGCCTTCCACCAGCTCTGCGCTGCCATCTCCTGATTCTTAATAGGCCTATTTTCCCGCAGCTAGCAGAAGGTTGTTACCGGGTTGTGGACTTTTGGTGACGAACACGGCTGGATTCGTCGAATGGGCTAAAAAAATTTAACCCTTCTGGCATCATGGAACAGAAATCTGTCTGCCATTGATGCCTGTTCCCTGCGGAAGGTGGCTCTGTGAATAAGATGAGGCTATATAAGTGCCAGGTGAGGGGCTTACTCTGACTCTGTGTGTGTCACAGAATCTTTCTGCTATCATGGTTTACATATAGTTTGTACAACGGTGCCTCTAGTATGTAGAGAAGCTAGCTGTGTTCCTGATGAGGCAGAAATTGCTCAAAACATTGAGGATTTGAAAATGTGGATTTAATCATGATTGGCCATGGACACTGGCACTTTATGTTGTATTTGATGTCGTGTTAACTGTCACAATGTTCTTGCTTCATGCAATAAAGCTAGTAAAATATCAAATAATATATCAATGTTGTACTTTTTTTAAATAAAACGATTGGGAGTCTTAATTTGGTTCATGCTCTGCCTGTTAATAGTTGACACATAGGTAGTATTCTAGTTCTCTTACAACTTTCTAAAATGTATGCATGTGTGTGCATGTGCATGGATCTGACCAAAGTGGGACTTAAGAGCAGCATACGTTACTCAGTCTCCTTAACATCTATGACTGGCTCCCACCATTCATTAATGTACAAGCTCATATACATATCATCACATCCCTTTAGAGCAAACTGCTGAAAAGCTAGACTATTATTTGTGCGTGAATAAGTGCATTGTTGTAATATACATGTATTTATTGCCACTATCTGGAACAAAACTGTACACAGTCCGTTGCAATTATTGCATAAAGTGGAAGCTGCAATAAATTCATGTCGTCATTATTAATGTTTGTATATGTGCACATGGCTGTTTGCGACTAGGCATTAGATTCATATCCCTATACGTATCGCGATTTGAGTAAATCGCGCCGGATATTTAAAAGTATATATTCATTGAGCAATTATAAAGTCACACAGTTGAGGCTACGTTGTTGCGGCAGCGACAAAAGAACCAACACATAAACCGTCCTATCATGCTGTAGAGGGGTTCTCTTATGTTGCCAAAAAAAAACTGGTATAAGGAAGTAATGGAGGAGTTGCATTGACGTCACGCGCGTCTTGTTACGTAACTTACGTCATATGTATGTTATATTTATTTATACGGATAAATACCACGTGAGCGTATGACACCGCCTTCTTTCCTCCGTCGTTCGCTCCCGTCCGGCTATTGTTTATCTCGTACCCACGCGGTCTATATTTATAGCAACATACAGTGATGTAAGACGCGCGTGACGTCACATGCAATAACTATCTAGCGATCCTAGCCAGTGACAAGCGCGCGCTGAATGATACTGTTCACTAGCTGCATGCTTAAAGTAGGTCATCTGAATATGATGCAAATTTTAAGTGGCGCAAGTATCAAAGGAACTATACGGGATAATCTTTTCCGCCCCCCTATGCATGCATCATCACGTATATACGATATCATTGTACAGATGCATACATACTCCGCCCCCAGGTTATATTTCCTAATTACGCTTACGATACACAAAGTACCGGCGCTTTTTAAAAACGATTTGTCTCGAGGAACATTACACCGAAGCACGAAGCACCTTTATGCGTGCGCGACAGTAATTATGGCTCGGGGGTTGACACATGAAAGCTAATGAAAATACCTATTTTCTACTACTGCGAGGTACGTATGCATCACAAAATGCCCTTTCTCGTTTTATTAAAGACACTTTAATCGAATATATGTACACACACGCACACACCACCACCACCACAACATACACGCATACATGCAAACATAAAAACTAAAAAACTTGAGGAAAAACTTGAGTTGTGACCAGACTAGATTCCTGGATTAAGGACATCCAAAACCCCCATTCCACTCTAAAGCTTTGCCCCTGCTGACTCATATTCAGTGTAAGTTTTGTGGGCTGTTGGCAGTGTTAGTTCCATTGAACAGGTTGAAGCAGTGGGAAATATCCCAGTGTCGTAAAACGTGAGTGTTGGTTTAACAGTAGGTGTAGGTAAATGGTCATCACCGCTGAAGTATTGCAATAAGTTCTTAAGTTTGCCTCCTATGAATATATAAATATGGTATGAATAAATACTACACAAACACAATCATGATTTACCTTCACTCTTGCTGATGTATTGTTGAAACCATAAATAGGTTATTTCTTCTACTTGTCTGCTACTTTTTCTACTCGAAAATTTAACTTCAAATAAGTTTTGAATCTGATCTAAAAAAATAAAATTAAAAAGATGCTGCAAGTCACTTTAATCTTATATAGCATGCAGCTCTTATACTTGTAAGTGTTATTATAGTAAGAGATTAAAATACATTCATATTTGGTGCCCTTGTTAACCATTTGATCCATTAATGCATGTCATTAGGTACATAATTACAGTAAGCAGTTTTACTGACATTGTATGCAGTTTATAAATAAAGACTAAACTAGTGTAGCTCTGCAATACGTGTTCCAAATCAAAAACCTTTAACACTATGAATTAGCTACCATCAGAGGACATATACATAACAAATTTTGTAATTATCCACATGAATGTTTATTTGCTCCTAGCTTGTCCATGTAGTCATTTATAAATTCAGGTAATTAACGCCTATTTCTCCAGTCAGCAATTTAAATGGAACAACCCCATCAAGGGTTGAGATATAGAATACCCCTATTAAGTGTAAAAGTTGTGGATTTTTTTAAATAGGAGAACATATGTTATTTCCTGCACTTGGGTGTGAAAATGAGAATTTTCTACAGATATTAAGGACCCATGCATTCTCAAGGATGGATTACATTACCACTATGCTTATTTCAGCATGTATTATAATGCATTTATGCTATTAAAGCAAGCATAGCAGTAATGTAATCTATTTGCTTCTGCTAACTGGTCCTGGGGTATTAACTAGCCTTGAGAGTACAGAGGTTTAGCATTCTCATTTTCATATCCAAGCAAGGAAAATAACTTTTCTTTTGTGGAAGCTATTAAAAAATTATAGCTTTGTATAAAAAAATCCACAACTTTTTTTGCTTCATTGGGGGTATTCTATATCCAATCTCTTAACAGGAATTTTTAATTTAAATCGCTGATTGAACTAAAGAGAAGTAGGTCTTGGTTACTCCACTTTATAGATGACTGTGGACAAAGAGCAAAAGAACATATCTTTATGTCCAACCTTAAATTAAAGGTTTTAGACTTGCAATATGCATGTTACAGAGAAATGCGATATTTTATAGCTACATCAAAATTATAATCGACAATGTAACAATTATGTCTTTATTACTGATCATGGTTTGTGCTTTTATATACATACCTGCACTGGGTTCCTTCGTGTTTAATGTGAATGTCTCTTGAAACAGTGTAGCATGACTGCAAATGGTGTTGTGCACGTTCAGTGCTCTTAGTCCCTCCACAAGCTGATCCAATTCAGCTTTAACATTTAAGATGACATTCTGCATTGCAAATGTTTGCATGATTGATTCCTTTTCTGCCATGTTTATTTCAGTGACATAAGTCCCACATTTATTCAATAGATTTACAAGCCTATCAGCATCTGTCAAACTGTTCAGATTCGCTATCTAAATGTACATAAAATGACCAAATATGAAAATTTGTATAGTAATTTTTTTAACAATAAGCTATATTTGTACACAATACATAATATGCATATATCCTCCCCCTCCCCCGTCCAAAAAAATATTACCCCCAAAGGCACATACCTCGTTATATATTGTTTTCACATCAGAAGGTAGGTCGTCAGTTTTGAAAACAATTGTTGCCAGCTCACTACCACAAATGTATTTGTATATTGGAACAGACATTAGATTAAATCCATTGCCACTTGATACAAGAGAGATGGCCATATATTGTCCCATTCGAAAATAAACCCGATCCTGTGAAGAATTTATATTAAATGACAGTACACCTTACATAAAGGTAGCAGTAGTATTTTAAAACATGGGGCAGTTTCGGAGGTGTTGTATTACATACATAAAATTCCCTTAAGCTCTGTGCCAATATTGCTACATCCAATGCCTCATGTGGAAAAAAAAACTACCATAACTTTCAGCTTGACGACTTCAAATTCGGTTTGTGGGTAGAGAGGTCCTGCAACTATTGGATGTTTTTAATTATTGTCATGCGTGATTTGCACCAATGAATCTGGCAAATCATTTCCTGCTCAATGTATCGGACAGGTGGTGATTATATGATTGGGGAATATTAATTGTTGTATTACCTTTCCTCTGGAAATTTATGGCAGGTTTGAACCCCTTAGGTAATCAGACATTGTGATACTCCCATAGCAAAAACGCCCACATGCAATTTTAAAAACTTTCTTCTCAATTACCTTCCAGATCTGATAAGATACATTTCACTAGCATAAGAGGTTTATTGTATTGTACCTTCATCACATTTGAAGCATGTTAGTGGTTATGCACACAAAACAACAAGTTAGAAACGTCTCTAGCTTAATTGTATTAGTAATGCACACAACAGATTTTATCAGGCTTAGGAGTTGACAGCAGTTGTCATTGTGGACAGAAAACATAGAAACACTCTTCAGAGAGTAAACAGGCCTACCCACCTCACTATTTAAACACATGCATCATGTCATGGATGTAGGATTTTAGTTGAGTAAAAAGTAAGACAAGTAATTACGGAAATTATATATTACTGGCCTACATTTAGCAAGTTTAGCAAGTTAAGTAATATTTTATGAATACAATTTTTGTAATTACTTGCTTTTTACTCAACTGAAATCCTAAATCATCGGTTTTATATATCTTGTAGTAAATACAATGCAATAACATTGTGCCGTAAGGTCCCATTATTCCAAAAAGCATCTCTAAATTCTTTCCTCAATATAGTGAAAAATTCACGTGTTAGTCCTCCAGCATCGATTTCCTTCTCTGAATCAAACTGAACCTATAAACATAAAACGAACCTTTTCAGTGGCACAATCTGGCAATGTACTTTGCCATTTAAAATCAATGCTCCAACAACAGAGAACAATGTGATTAGTACATACCATCATATTTTTTGTGGGAGTTACGTTTTGCTTAAGAGCATCCTCCAGTAATTGATTCCTTCTAACTTTAATCTCGAAATCACCATCTTTTATAAGACTTTTGAGGTTGTTTATGATATCTGCCATACTATAATGCAAGTTTAGGAATAATATATATGTACACATGCTATAATATTTACCATGAACTGTAATCTTCCTGCCTGCTAATCATTAATGCATATTTTAATTCACTGTCTTCATCCTGAAAATTGAACAGAAATGCAGTAATATAATTTGATAACACATTGTTTATAAATGACTGAAAAAGCATTTAATGATATTAATTTATCATCTAATTTGGATGATGATAATGTTACAGGTAGGATGAAATTATAATTAAATCTTATACATGACATGCATCTTAAACTTGCATCTGATATGGTGATACAGGGCGGTTCTGTGGTATGAAGAGGCCAATTGTCTTTCCTGTCATGCCTATTAAATGGAACATTTAATACATGACAATGTAAACTGAACAACACATTTGAATGTTAAAGAACTACATGCGGCTGATGAATTTTTTTTTTCTATTTCAAAATTATCCATGTATTATTCAAACTATGCTTTCTGTTAATTTAATATGAAGACTGAAACAAACTGTCATATTATCTTTGGAAATCTAATGCAATTTATTTAGAGGTATTATGAATTTTACCATAAACCAACTGAATTTACTAAGGTCGGGTACCAATATTAATAAACATGACATAAGAGTAGAAAATGTAATTTAAAAACATAAAAACAGTGAAAGTTTTATTCCAGCTGCTTGGTTAATTTGGGTGTAGTGACCATATTCAAAAGGCACAGATTTTCCTGTCCTCATTTGTTGATTTTAAGTACACATCGAGCTCAGAGATAAGTAACTGACTTTGGGTGCTTCTTGTTTTCAACTAGTATCATCGAGTCAACAGCTGTCATGAAATGTGCTAGCTTTTCCTCATCTTGGGCAGTCGTTACGGGTGTCATATATCGGGTGTATAAAAATGAACACAACACTTTTAAATAACTAAAGTTAATTAAACACTTAATTTTTTAACCTAGTTAAGCAAATACCAAACAATCTAAAACTCTAGTTTATTGAGTTGCATTCAACATGCGTGCTGCCAGAGTACCATTTCTTTCCCAACATGTACACTCGAGTCTTAGTAATTACGACAATACTCCTTTAAACATGAGCCATTTTTTTCGTGCAGGTCAAGGTGGGGGCTTAGTACATACTCTATGGTAAAGCAATATCAGTTAACACTGTAAGTAGACTTAGTAATGTCCTCACCTTACGATAGTCGGAGTCCTTGTAGAATGTGAGGTATTGATTTTTTCTTGTTGATTCTGTAAAAATATATCATAATGAAACAGTGTCCTCATATGATCCTAAAAAAATATGTATTTATACAAATATCCATGCACTTAACATTTCATTTCACATTTCATCTATGTACAAATCTTACCCCTTTGGGTTTGAAAATATTTGGGAAACAATCATCATCATCCGAATCACATAAACTTCTAAAGGGAAATTGACAAAATAAGGTTAACTATTCTTCATTACCAAGTGCCTATCTGCTGTTGATTATACCATTTTAATTAAATTTGCATCAACCTACTGTGATTTGGAGCATGCTTTGAGATGTTCATGCAAATCTCCAATCTCCATTTCTATGTGGCACTTGAAACAAGTCTCTTTTGGTTGGTGAGAGATAGCCTTTAATTAAAAATAAATTCAGTAGCCATAGTCAGTTAACTGAATAAACTTACCATTTCAGAGCTTGGTTCTGCGGAGTCATCATGAATGTTCTTAAGCAGGGGCCGAATGTAGAGTACTCCACGATGGATAATATCTCTTAAATATTTAACTGTATAGCCACTTTCGGGTGGCTTAATCATTATCAGGCTACAACCACTGGCCACCAACAACGAATAACCTCCACAATCCTGCAGAGCAGGAAAAGTATTCATGATGATTTCGTGTATATGGTTAACATCACCGTCAATCTCAAATGTTAACTCAACGTTTGCCATCCCTTTTGATGCTAATTTGATTTTCTCAGCAGTGTTAGGGCATACATCTTGCTGCGTTGATGTAAGCAAAGTGGTTAACTTTTTCCAATACAATGCTTTTGCAGTCTTTTTTGCTGGTACAAGTGTGGACAATTGGTGCCTTTTATAACCGAACACTTTCCCAATCTCCTGGTGAGGGCTCTTAAGATTTGACCTTTTCTGCGACCATGATGGATCTTTCCTGGGCAGTGACCCCTGAGACCCAGAAGGACCTTGCATGAACCCAGAAGGACCTTGAATCAACCCAGATGAACCTTGCATGAGCCCAGAAGGACCTTGCATGAACCCAGAAGGACCTTGAATCAGCCCAGATGAACCTTGCATGAGACCAGAACAACCTTGCATGAACCCAGAGCAACCTTGCATGGGCCCAGATGAACCTTGCATACCAGAAGGACCTTGCATGAGCCCAGAAGAACCTTGCATGAACCCAGAAGAACCCTGCATGGGCCCAGATGAACCTTGCATACCAGAAGGACCTTGCATGAGCCCAGAACAACTTTGCATGGGGCCAGATGAACCTTGTATGAGCCCAGAAGGACCTTGCATGAACCCAGAAGAACCCTGCATGGGCCCAGGTGAACCTAGCATACCAGAACAACTTTGCATGGGGCCAGATGAACCTTGCATGAGCCCAGAAGGACCTTGCATGAGCCCAGAAGGACCTTGCATGAACCCAGAAGAACCCTGCATGGGCCCAGATGAACCTTGCATACCAGAAGGACCTTGCATACCAGAAGGACCTTGCATGAGCCCAGAAAAACTTTGCATGGGGCCAGATGAACCTTGCATGAGCCCAGAAGGACCTTGCATGAGCCCAGAAGGACCTTGCATGAACCCAGAAGAACCCTGCATGGGCCCAGATGAACCTTGCATACCAGAAGGACCTTGCATGAGCCCAGAACAACCTTGCATGGGCCCAGAAGAACCTTGCATGAACCCAGAAGAACCCTGCATGGAACCTTGCATACCAGAAGGACTTTGCATGGGCCCAGATGAACCTTGCATGAGCCCCGAAGAACCTTGGTTGGGCCCAGACGAATCTTGCATGAAGCCAGAAGGACCTTGCATGAACCCAGAAGGACCTTGTATGGGCCCAGAAGTACCTTGCATGGGCCCAGAAGGACTTTGCATAGGCCTGGAAGGATCTAGTGATCCCTGAGAACCGGAAGGTTCTTGCACAGCTCTTTCCAGAGGCAGTGATTCCAATTGATTCTGACTCTATTAAATAAAGAACCATGCAGTGCATGTTTTGTACCATGTAAAAGTATAGGCTAAAAAACTATATTGGCAACTTTTATTTATACATGCATGCAAGCAAGTATAAATACGTGTTAGCAAGTTCATACAAAAGTAGAGGTATCCCCGTTCGCAGCAGCGGATGGATTACATCACAACAATGCGACCAGGAATATAAATTAATGCGCAATTCGCTTGCGTCGTATGATTTTAGCTTAATCATTTCTACCTGTCACATTCTGCCAACGACGGCAACGTTTCAATCCTATTTCTATACGAGGCGTTTAACCCAACTGATGTAGATTCTACATGTATTCTCGCTAGAATATAAAAATAAGGCCAAATAATGTATAGCTTTTAGCGAAATACAAAGTGCAAGGTTAACAACGTTATAGGCGAAATTTAGCGCAAAAGGTCAAAACTGTTTTGCATGCTCAAATCGCTCACTAAAACCGCTTAGGGTGAAAGAATCCTGCCTCAGATGCTAATCAAGCTCTTAAGCACAACAAAACCTCCTGTCTATCTCTGACGTGTATGCATGCGTACCTATTTCTCACAGCGAGTAAAACCCAAAAGCACAATCAACTGCCGCTGCCGGTGAGAAGACTGGCAAATGCACCTGTTCGATCCTGAAAAACTGTTGTTTTCAAGTACAACTCACGTGAGATATCACATGAAAAATAGGTGAACCCGCATGCTCGAAGACCTGTTTTCGCGTAGCTGTGATGTAATCCATGCATCCACTGCTGCGAACGGGTCTGGGGCCGAGACTATGACCCTTACATGTACACTGACGTACGCGTAAATAACTTGTTTACTCATACAGTTCGCTTGTATGAATAATATTAGAGTTACCACAGTACCTCCCCGTGGACCACCCCCCATCTTTCACGCATGCGTAATAAAATTAACTTGCACGCATGTATGAATAATATCTGAGAATATCCCTCCCCAAGCGTAGAGAATATCCCTCCCCAAGCGTAGAGAATATCCCTCCCCAAGCGTAGAGATAAAGATCAAGACTGCTACATGATGCGATATTAAATAGTGGCAACTTTCAAAAATGTCTCGAGGCCGGCTAAAAGTTTCGCAAATCATCGTAAAGGGTTACTTAACTTTTTACCATACTCTTTGATCATGAGTTCATGCGACAACTCGGCAGGAAGTCGTCCCAAATGTGCCCACTGCCTGCAATGCACTTATACAAATTGTTTTCTCTAGTCCTGCTGATTCCTGCGTATGTCACCACGCTATAATACAGCTAAAAAAAAACACTCGCCTTTTACTTTTATCAGCAGTTCACACGCGCGCGTGCATGCCGTTTAGCAAAAAAGCAGATACAAGCACGTCAGTTGATAATTTACTATAGCATTTAAAAAGCGCATGCATGCATGCATGCGCGTGCTATGCAGCGGGTGAAGCATGCACTATACCGGCCTTTCTTACTCATCTGACCAGTTATTTTCCGAATGGCAATTCATGCATGCACAAACCTTGTTTTTGAAATCTTCATAAGAATGAAGTAGGTCTTTTAAGGTTTGATAAAAAGCTGCTTCGGCACCATTCTTTTCCATCTTGTTCGCGCAATAATTCAACCTCGTGGTGAACCATGTGATACGTAAGTGTAATTTTGCTGATCACGTGAAGAGATAAATCCCATGTGATATAATTTCATGCATGTAATTTGTCTAGTAAATTTGACGACAAAGTTGAATGTACGATTTTTATGTTTTAACTGTTATCTATTCGCTCGACTATATATGCATTGAGTACTAGGGCGGATATACGATTTTATATTGGAAGAATTTGTTGCTGTCCGCTGAGGCTCGATACAAAAAGTGTGCATGCCGTCCGCCGATTGGAGGGTGCAGAGAAAATATGTTATCTCTGGTATAGTACTTCAGTGGGGCCCCGTGGTCCCCCCCCCCCCCCCACACACACACTCACAGTCTCACACAAATAAAAGTATATGCACAAGGTACATGTAAGGGCCTGTGGGGAGAGGGGAGGAGGAATTAAACCGCCTAGATCCGCTACTGAGATCAACCGCTTTCAGAATTTCGTTTTATCGAAATAATCACTATTCATATGCAGAAATCGGTTGGAAATCGATTTCCTTTTTCGCTTTTCCTATAGTCTTGCACCCAGACCTATAATCGTAACTTCTAACTATTACGTCACGCCCGTACTGCATGGACATAAGGTCCACAAAAATCCATGCATGCGCCATCACCTCATCAAAATGCATAGGGCTGTACAGTGTATTATTTAGTTAGGCGAAGCTAAAAGTGTGTGTGCATGGTTGGGGGGGGGGGGGGGGGGGGGGGAGGGGGAGCTTTGCTGCACATGTATAGGTTAATTTTTCCCTCTTAGTATTTTGGTGCCCCTATTGTGCAGCAGCCATAAACCTGAAAAATTGATTAGACTTTTTATAGTCAATTAAGTGTTACACACGTTCAGCAAATTTGCTATCGGTTCTTCTTATGAAAAAAAAAAAAAAACAATGTACGAAATATATAATACTAGCTGCATGCGATATAATCAGTAATACTTATACAAGTTATACCTGTTAATGTATGTCCTCACTGGGTACAAGGCACCTGTAGAAAACTCTGTATGCATCATCTGAAGCCGAAATTTACTCGACTACTACCTGGTATTTTCTGTATGGAATGCGCAATTAGAAAGCTGTTAGCCATTTATAGCAGGATATGTCAGAAATTTATTATAAATGTCAGCATATTTGGTCCGCCCCCGCCACAAACGGTCCTACGCAAAGCGCGTGCATTTATAAATGTGAAAGCACATATGTGCATCAGAATATACTAGAGAATTGCGTGCAGATGAAAACAAAGACCTGGTCGTCTTTACTTGAGGGGATATTTAGAATACCAACAATGAAAAAAAGAGTCACCACACAACCTATATGTTTCACTTTATAATCACCATCAACCTCTGATACATTATTTTGTCCATCTCCTGACATAGATCACCTGCATGCATTAGGTACCCCATGCATCACCATGATCAGCTAGCTGCGTCTCTATATCACCTATAAACGATGATCCTATACATTAGCTTTTTCTTAATTCCTATAGCTAGCAATGGATGCAAAATTTACTGCAAGACTTCAGTATTCATCGAGAAGCCTAAGCATTCTCCATGCAGAATTTTTTCCTAGGAGACAGGGAACTAAATTCAATCAAAGTGCAATACTTTTTAAATAAAATTGTTCTTGCTAAACTGATGCGACAAAATAGTAATAATAAATATAAAACTGTACCATGCATGTCGACTACCAATTGAAGGAGAAAGTTATGTTCCTCTGCATGGCTCTAGATCTGAAAGATGAAGTCCAACACTGCATGGGTATAATGAGGCTGACAACAGAAGATAATAAAGTGATTACTATTAAAGTGCATGCATGGTGATCAGATTGTAGATGCTGGTCAGAATCGCGAATGTATATCTTCATATACAAGAGCTTGAAGTGGCTGCACTGGGTATATATGGTCTTCTCATATTACATTCCACTCTGTAACTTATATAATGCATGCTTATAGATATAATTATTATATAAATTATTATATAAATACAACCTGGCAAGTAATTTGTGTGGTCTGCATTAATCACCGGTCTGTATATTAAGAGAAGTATAAGTCATGTCATGCAAATAATTCCATTAAATTTATAGGTGTGCATGTCAAGTCAATAGCTGTGATAAGAGAGTTACATGTAGTTAAACCACCATCTGCAGTAGAGGTACATGCACCTTATGGCCACGAAAGGAGAGAAAATACTCTCCGCTGATTAGGACTATGCAAGAGGAACATTACTTCAAGGCTGCCCTCGAGCTAGGACCATGTGAGCGGCTTCGAATCCGCTCTCTCCATCTATCGAGCCTGCGTCGTGTATGCATGTGTGAAACAAACGCCTGCTAACTATATGCATGTGTAAGTTTGCATGCATGCAATTTCAGCTTAGTATAGTTACATTATAAATGATGAAAAATACATGCATATCATTTAGAGGAGGACAGGCACCAATGTCCGGGGAGACATTTTTTCCAGGGGGACAGCCATGCCTCCGACACCGGTATCTGGTCTCTATAGTAATATTGCTAGGACGATGCCGGGTATCATTCAAATTGCATCGGATCTGAGGTTGAAGAAAGAGTGGGGAAAATTACGTTTAATATAGCTAGCGACTTTGTCGTGGACGTGGAGTCACATATCAGACACCTTTTTATGACCAGGTGTTTCAAAATGTCGCTATAAAATCCACTTTAATTTTCATAAAAAGGTACACATCTGAACACTGAACGCGAGGAATGAGTGTTTTAATTCACCAACAGATTCTTTTCCTCTGCATATACCTCACTAGTTAGTGGAAATGGCTTAGCATACATAAATCGACACCTTTTTAGCATTATGACAAGCATATTTAGGCCACTCCAATAAAATTCCTTGCTTCCCATTTCAATAGGACACTCAAGTTATGGGGGCGGGCGGTTCATTTTCATTATTCCTTATTCATGGGCGTCCCCAGGAAGGGGGGGGGGGGGGGGGGGGGGGGGGGGGGGGGGGCATGGCCCCCTCCTTCGGTACTGAAACCCCCCCCCCCCCCCCCCCCCCATTCTAATTAAAGTGAAAGTATTAACAGTGCAGTGTACTTCGTTTTGCCAAAATGGGCCCAAGTTAATTCAGTATCGCGTACTAACGGGCGCGTACTGGGACTGGGGCATATACGCAAAGTGCATTATAATAGGCCGAAAACGGCCAGCAAACCCCCCCCCCCCCCCCCTCTTTCAGAAAAGCTTGGGACGCCCATGTTATTTGTTATTATTATAAAGAGCAGCCTTTTGAACGGTAGCAAGTGTAATGTATAGTTATACAACCTCTCCTTCCTAGTCCTTTCTTCTACAGGATCAGGCAATTTTGTACTGATCGTTGAGAGTCCATGAGGACATTTCTTGTTACGTGCTCTTTTTCTCGTACAGAGTATTTAACAAACCTACCAAATGACTCAACAACTCGTCCGATTACCAAGTTCAAGTCGACCAAGTCCAGTTTATCCTTGCTAGTGCCCACCTCCACTTTAACTATTATCAATGGCACTATCGATGTACTTGGTCGAATAGATTGTTTGAAAAAATGGCGAAAGGAACGTTTTGATTCACTGGCAAATATGCTATATTTCACGGAAGGATTACACACAATCACAACTGATACTTTCAAGATAGCCATAATTTTGCTATGTCAATTATTCAACAAATGAAGATGTGATGCAATAATGAACGAAAGCATGCGGTACCTAATAATGATGCGATCGGGAAATTGAAAACAAGGAATCTTATAATATTGGAGTGGCCAAAGCAATAGCTAAGATTCCATGCACAATTCATACATTCTTTTTCTTTTGCTGTTGCACGGGCATGTCAGTATTCTTATCCTATAAAGTGTTCTGAAGTATGATTCTTCCAAGGTCTGTGTCAGTTTTTTACTGCCCAGGCTGTCACATAAATACAGCTTTCCTTCTGTGCACACTACTGTAACCCAATGGTAGTGTCCAGTGTAAAAAATGTCAGTGAATAGCTGTAGGGACATAATTATATATATATATATGTAATTATTATACACCATTAATAAACATGCTATGATAAACATGTAGTTTTTTTTTTTAGTTGTAATGATTTTAATGATAATACAATAACAGGTATAATAATAAACAAAAACACACTAAAACCATAAAAACTACACACCCTAAAAGTCAGTAAAAGAAGGTGAAAAAAGTGTTCCTAGGATGGAGGCAGCATTGCCCCTCTGCACAGCCACTGAAAGTCGTTGGAGCAGGTAGCTGTAACCTTTTTTGTCACCGGTTGTGGCTGAGAGCCTGTGACCTAGCTCCTTCAGGAAGATCAGGGAAAGAGGACCAACTACTCCTGATGTTTCAAAGGCAATAGGGGTGAAAAATATACCCGGTTGTCCATCCAAATATGAGTATTTGACCTTTTTCAGGTCCTCTGCCAGACTGGCAGCAGCACCTGCTGCCACAGTGGACTGTGCCAGGTGAGATGGAGCATAGGTGTCAGAACAGGTGGCATCCCAAACCAAAAGATTCCTGTTCTTCCATGGAACCATGGTGATACCGTCAGGACGTTTCCCATCTGATTGGTCTAGGCCTGTGGGTTCTAGTCTGGATGGGATGTGGGAGGTGGTCAGGGCTCGATGGATGATTTCATTTAGGGCAGCATGACGATAATGACGACCAGTACTAAACCGACAGCTGAGACCATGAAGTCCAAACTGGTCAACTGCTGCACCACAATGCTGGCAAGAATGTGGGCTGCAAAGAGCTACTCCAAGGCGGAGACCAACTGCCACCCTAATCGTCTCATTGTCCATTCTTAGGCCCAGTGAAGAGTTAGGGACAGCATGAAGCCAGGCGCCAGACTCCTTCCTGGAGACAGCCAGTAGGCGAGCTCTAGTGACGGCATCAGAGGCTTGGTGCAGAGACTACCTCTACTCTTGGAGTGTCCCATGCCTTTTGGGAAAAAGTTGCTTTTTCCTGAGAAGGAGATTATTGATGGCCCTGTGACCACACAGAGATAGCTGTGTCCTTGTGAAGCAGGTCTGTGGAAAGGAGATGTGGTGGTAGGATCTTGTTGACAAGGTCCTGAGCGCTGTGCAAAGAAGCCAGGAAAGCTGATAGTGCTAACTGTACAGCACTCCGAATGCCAAGGCCCCCAAAACGAACAGGAAGTGTGGCCTGTATCCAGGCTGCTTCACCAAGGCAGATGTTTGTGATGGAACAAAGAATTTTTCAAAGTTCATCATCATAAGATTGCAGAGTGGGTGACAGAAAACAGGATGATGTCCGTAGAAGGTACAATAGCTTTGGGATGGCAAAAGCATTGCGGAGTAGGAGGATTGCATCATGTGAGAAAATGTGCTGCAATCTCTCACCCATTAAACTTAGTAGCCCTGTCTTCTTAGAGATTGTGGCAGAGATTGAACTGATATCACCAAATGGGGATCCCAGTATTTATTAAGTACATTCACAATACTTCTTTAAAGACAACAGGGAGGGAAGGAGGGAGAAATAAGAAGGGGGAGAGGCAATAAGTGGGAGGGAGGGAGAAGGAAGGGAGAAGAGAAGGAAATCGAAAGAGGGCGAGAGGGAAGGGAGATGTGTGGGAGGAGGGGGAGAGGGGAGGAGGGGGAGGGAGTGAGGGGAGG
The DNA here is from genome assembly GCA_949361645.1 of Spongilla lacustris. Taxonomy (NCBI): domain Eukaryota; kingdom Metazoa; phylum Porifera; class Demospongiae; order Spongillida; family Spongillidae; genus Spongilla; species Spongilla lacustris. The sequence goes on from OX442417.1 coordinate 17,537,066, forward strand.
TAGGTGGGAAGAGGGACAGTGGGGAGGGAGTGAGGAGGGGGAGGGAGAGGGATGAAGGGAAGGAGGGGAGAGAAAGGGGAGGGAGGAGGGGGGAGAAAGGGGAGGAAGGAGGGAGTAAGAAATGGGAGGGAGGAGGGGGAGAGAAATTGGAGGGAGTAGGGGAGAGAAAGGGGAAAAAGGGAGGGAGGAGGGGGAGTGAGGGAGGGGTAGAGAGAGAGGGGTAGAGAGGGAGAGGGAGAGATGGGGAGAGGGGTGAGAGGGTGAGAGGGTGAGAGATTGAGAGGGAGAGGGAGGGATGGAGGGGGAGGGAAAGAGGGGAGGGATGGAAGGAGAGGGAGAGGGGAGGGATGGAGGGGGAGGGAGAGAGAGGGGAGGGATGGAAGGAGAGGGGAGAGACAGAGGGAGGGAGGAAGAAGAGGGAGGTGGAGGGAGAGGGGAGGGAGATGGGAGAGATGGAGGAGGAGGGAGAGAGAGGAGAGGGATGGAAGGAGAGGGAGGGAGAGGGGAGGGATAGAGGGGTAGGGAGAGAGGGGGGATGGAAGGAGAGGGAGGGGTAGAGAGGGTAAGGGAGAGATGGGGAGAGGGGTGGGAGGGTGAGAGGGTGAGAGATTGAGAGGGAGAGGGAGAGGGAGGGAGGGAGGGGGAGGGAGAGAGGGGAGGGATGGAAGGAGAGGGAGAGGGAGGGATGGTGGGGGAGGGATGGTGGGGGAGGGATGGTGGGGGAGGGAGAGAGACAGAGGGGAGGGAGGTGGAGGGAGAGGGGAGGGATTGAAGGAGAGGGAGGGAGATGGGAGGGATGGATGGGGAGGGAGAGAGAGGAGAGGGATGGAAGGAGAGGGAGGGAGATGGGAGGGATAGAGGGTAGGGAGAGAGGGAGAGGGATGGAAGGAGTGGGAGATGGAGGGAGAGGGATGGAGGGGGAGGGGTGGGGAGGGATGGAGGGGGAAGGATAGGGGTGGGATAGAGGGGAGGCAGAGGGAGAGGGAGGGATGGAGGGGAGGGAGAGGGGAGAGATGTGGGGGAGAGGGAGAAGAGAGGGAGGCAGAACTGATACTGTACATGTTGTGATGAACTTCCGCAAGGTTTAAGGCTATCGGCTTTCTATTTACAATTGCAGCACTTCATACTACCGGTGTCATAGTATATACTGTCCCCCCGGACAATATAGCCTAGGCTGTATTGTCCCCCACGGACAATATACCCTAGCATATAATGTCCCCCCCCCCCCCCCCCCCCCCCCCCTCCCTGGTGAAACTGTCCCCCCACCCGGACACTATAACCTAGGGTATATCCCCAGCCTCTGAGCATTATATAAACACCAGCCTAACATATACCATGCGTAATGGTAATTTGATTTCAGTGCTTAAGGATATGGTCCTTGTCACCAAGCACCAAACTCAAAAGCAACAAAATCGCCAATGCAAACACATCACAGTCATTAGAACCTTTTTGCCTTTGAACACGCATAAGCCTCAGAATTAGTCAGTGGAGTACAGGCGAGTGATGCTGCTTGTTCCTTCGCTCTGGTGGGTAGGTCCTTTCAATGACTGTTGGATCAGTACATGTAGGATTTGTATGCATTCCTAGCTGTCGTTCCACACAAAAGGTTAACACTAGTGCGGTAACTTGCAGACCATAAACACTTTGGAGAAGCTTCTGTCCAGCATTATACTGATATGCTATCTGTAATGCATGCATTTGCAACCAACCAGTGCTTCATAATCATATCTTAACAAGTTCAGGTATGGTAGCCAGTGCATGAGATAAAGGGTCCACATATTGTCTTTTGAATCATATAGGGGGCCAAATTAATTTGCATGTGACATTCATGCTACCATATTCTTGCTTGGCCATAAACAGAATCAGTGTCATTTAATAATACCTTTATACGCAAAAAAAATATGTAATTGCAATTCTACCTGGTTCCGCACTTGTGGCGAGCAGCATCATTGTTTGAAAATTTGGTGTCATTAGCTCGCTGGTAGGTATCACAAGATTTCAAACTGACGTATATCATCAAGCATATCTTCCAGAAAAATCTCGAGGTAACCTTCTCCAGAGTTTTGTCCCTCCCCAAATGCAAACATAATTATCAGCAGTTTAATAGTAAAACAGGATCTATTATCAACCGTGCTTTGCGTTGCAAATACAGTTACAGTGTACAGTTTCTAATGGTTCTTTTCTAGAATAGCCGCCATTCTAGTGACTGCTCCAACATATCACCGCGATGCTTACCTTCAGCAGATGCATGACAGCTAGCGCTTGCGATGACGCTCTTCTTCTGCTGTTATTACTCTCTTCCATCGCCGTTCTTCCGCCGAAACCGAAGAGGCAGAATAATATAAAGGACTCGCGATCGAAAGTTAAGTTTCGCTTTTCTTCTGAATGATCGCTTTTGGTCTTTGGAAAACTCAGTTGGATAACTACCATGCAAGAGTACAACCAACTAGGCTATATTGACCACCTCCCACCCTTCTCCCATTTTGGAACCCCACCCCCACTTCCGCCCCCTTTGCTGTGCGACTATACTATGGGGGGGGACAATATACCCTAGGTTATAGTGTCCGGGGAGGGGGACAGTATACAACCAGGGGGGGGGGGGGGGGGGGGGGACAATATATCCTAGGGTATATTGTCCGGGGGACAATATAACTAAGGGTATATTGTCCGGGGGGGACACTTTTTCCAGGGGGACATTATATCCTCCGACACCGGTATTGTGGTATAATATAGTTCGCACTTTCTCCGTGCCTGTATGGTACAAAAATTAACAAGTTGAAGTAGACCAAATCGCGATAGGTATAGGACCTCTCTGTTTGAAGGCAATACAGGCACGGAGCTATACATGCAGTGCAAGACACCAAAATGTATTTTACCATAGTAGTATGAAATAGGACGTCGATAGCCTTAACCTTTCCAAAGGCAAACACACAAGGCAACAGTATAATATTTTATTTGCAATAACTATAATTACAAATATAGTTTATTTACCTGGATTAACTGCTGATTAAAAAAAATGGTGGATGTATATAGCAGCTTAAGTAGCTTGTGCCGTACGATCAGGCGCGAAGCAGATCTGTACTTTGAAGGAAGGGACCAAGTTATTTTGGAGACCCTTGATCGTCATATGGACCTGCTTTATAGGCATCTGCTTGTTCTACCTGAAGTTGACGACGATTCTTTAAGTGTGCTTGGACAACTGTTAGGCACGATGCGCAGCATGTATCAATACTCAGATGACAGCGAAAATGCACAACGAACAACATTTTACCGGAGTGAAACAAGGGTTGGACGTCCTCGTTTTGATATTCTTCAAGACCAGTTAGAATACCTATTGGACCTCATGCAGATTTACTTGTTCTCATATTGCAACGTTGCTGGGCGTATCCTTAAGAACCATTAGGCGCAGAATGGACGAGTTTGGAATTGCAGTTCGCGATCGCTATTCAGCTATAGCTGACGCCGAGTTGGATGAAGAAATCGGCGAAATCAAGCGTTACTACCCAAACGCTGGAATTAAAATTGTCATTGGTAGGGCTAACTGAATTGTGTAGTTATGTATTGTATTATGCAGGATGTTAATTAATAGGGATATTTCGATCACGAGGTTACACTATTCAGCAAATTCGTGTTCGAGATGCCCTTAGAAGAGTTGATCCAGCAGGAGCTGTTCTAAGATGGACACAAACCATACGTCGAAGAATTTACCATGTGCAGGGCCCACTATCATTGTGGCACATGGATGGCCATCACAAGCTAATTCGGTACATTATATGTGGCATCTGGTATTATTTAGTCACTTTTTTCTGCGCAGATGGCGATTTGTGGTCCATGCAGCAATAGATGGATATTCAAGGCTGGTGGTCTATAACCAGATTTCTACTAATAATCAAGCCTCCACTGTTTTGAAATACTTCATGGATGCTATCAGTAAATATGGCTTGCCATCCCGTGTCAGAAGTGATAAGGGTGGTGAAAATACAGCAGTTGCTTTGTTCATGCTCCAGCAGTTGCTTTGTTCATGCTCCAGCACCCTAGACGAGGGGTAAACAGAGGTTCTTTCATTGCTGGGCAGAGCACACACAACCAACGTATCGAAAGATTGTGGAAGGATCTGTATGTTGGTGTTATACAGTTGTATAAGCAGTTGTTTTATTACTTGGAAAGCATAAATGTTTTGGATCCATGTAATGAAGTTGATTTGTTTGCCTTGCATTATGTGTACTCAGACAGGATTAACAAACACATAGCTGAATGGACTGATGCTTGGAACAGACATCCAATTAGCACAGAGCAGAACTTATCTCCTTTGCAGCTGTGGACTGCAGGTTTAATTCAAATGGTCGGTTCTGGTTCTATAGTAGCTGAAGAATTAGAAAATGATATGTTTGAAGCCTTGTCAGATGTAAGTCAATATTGTAACAAAATGCTCTAAATTGAAATACATGTAGAGATTCCATTCCTTAATAACACATCACAACACTACATACATATGAGTAGTACAGGCATCGTATGTTGTTTAATTGAGCACAAGACTAATCATACAAGGATCAATTTTTAATATAATATATATAATTATAATTAGTTATATTTATATATACGTAAGTATGTGGAGAGACACCTGAGGTTTTATAATCTCTATATGATGCTAAAGAAAAAGTAAAGGTGATTCTAAAAGACAGCTTCAGCCTGCCTCGTAACAGCAATTATCAAACCCTAAATTTGTGTAACGGACCCTGTTTTGTCTTGTCTTGAACACAAGCTTCTTGTAGCATTTTCAGTCAGTGCATGCAGAGGTTTTAAAAATGTATTCCACATGATTTAAAACAATTGCTGTAGCGATTGCTTTTTTTTTGTTTACAATGAATTACTAACATTAAAAGCATAATCCTTATGTAGAAATCTAACTCAGCTTGTTCTGTGCAGAATGTGAAACAAATGATCATGATTTACTTTCGTGCTAAGCACCTGTCTCTAGGTGATGTAAATAAATTGCAATATCACACTGCACTCTAACCCTTATAGTAAAAACTGGTATCTAAGTTTTCTTTCATCAATGTCCATTGTGTGCTGCATGGTTCATTTCTCTGCAGGAAACTGCTTTAAATTTTGGAATTGACTGGGAACAGCTTCCTGCCAACGAGTATAACATAACAACTGTCAAAGTTGCTGAAACAAGCTGCCCAATTTCTGACTTCAACATGTCAATACTGCGACAAAACTTTGATCCACTTATGTGTTGTGATGATTATGGTATTTCTATTTACATAGGTGTGCGTAACTTTATTCTTGACCTGCAGATAGAATCGTGTCACACAAATTTTTAAACTTACATGTATTGTATGTGAATGGTCATGTGCACTTTACTTGTACAATTAACTGCATATTTTTCTACGTACCTGCGTGAAGTCAAATGTTCATTGCCAGAGTGAATGCATGCAGTGTGGTTAGAGTATACTGTGCATGCATTTGCTTAGTTGTAATGATAATCTGTGTATAGTGGTCGGGTGAATTCAGATTAACCTTAATTCTTCAGGTCCAAGTCCTACGCGTAGGACCAATATTTGAAAATTCATTATAAATAGAAATGCAGATTTTTGGCATCCATTTCTCTACTGTTGTTTGATGTGTCTATCACCAATTGTCAGTCTATTTTGTACATCACACCCTTGGTTACACGGTTCTTATTATGTAGAGAATTTAATTGTCACCGGCAGAAAAAAGTACGGCAAGTATCACTTTTTAAAAATGTTTTTTGAAGCATGATGTGTGGGCTACTCTATACATTCTACGGCAGTGTTTTTACTCTAAATGATTTTGTCATTTTTACCGAAAACGCACTGTACGTTTGTCCATTCACTTGGCTATTCCCGCAACATGCGTCTGCATGACAAATACCTATCGTTCATAAGCTTGTGGAGCAAACAAATTCCAAATCTACAATGTAGTTTTTAGTGCAAAAGACCTGACCTACTACCCCCTTTTTCAAAAATGTTGCTCTGATCTTGCCAACATTACATTAAGTTGCTTGCAATTAACCGCAAATACATCTTGTAGCGATGCAGTATTGATTGTATTTGACAATCTTTGAAGAATTGCAAGAAAGTAAAAAAATTCCTGAATTAATAACCATTACTATACAGTGCAATGAGATTTTGGTTCATATATATGAGTTAGCTAAAAATTAATCTTGACTTGTGTCCTACGCTAATTCTATACGAGTAGAACGACGGGAGATAAAAGGTTAAAGATCGAATGCATGTTTTATTAAATCATGTTCTTTGTAGTCAATTTCCTCTTGTATATATATGATACATGTCAAAGTGCATGGTGATCAGCATGGCCCATGCAGCATCCAACATGTTCATGTGTTCTATTTGCCGTACAAGTTACAACTGAGTTCTGTGATTGGTGCAAGTGATAATGCAAGTGTACCTTCCTTTTGGAAATTGGCAAGAAGCTTTGAGATATTTTTTTTAGAAAGACGGCTGAAAATCTAATCTCCAGCTGCAGCTTGTTGATCGTCTTTTAAAGATGCACTATTTGAATTTGTTGCCATAAAGAGGACCAATGATAAGCATGCAGCTTATTGCATTTTGTAATGTAACAAAGGTCATTTCTTTTATAACTTCAGCTAGCTTAATTTTTTAAATAACATCAGCTAGAAGGGAGACGGAAAGAGCAGGCAGTATGGAGAGCAAAGTGCTATCAAGTAAGCCCCTCGACTAACTGGCACTGTTATAGCGGCAGAAGGGGCTGCCCCCTCATTTTGTTCTCAGCAGGGGCCGCCTTTCGCATGCAGGGACCATGCATGCATATATACATGTTATGTAGACAGTGAAAATGGAAAATCGAATGAACAATTTCAGGTATGTCTAAATAAAGTTGGTTTCCATTCCGAAGGGTGGAAAAGGAACAAGTGATAAGCCTATCTGATGAGAACGTTCGATATCAATGGTAGCAGTAGCTATAAGAAGGAGATATAGGCCTACGGAGATGGCAATACAGAGCTTGATAGGCATGGGGAAACGGTGGTGGTCCTCAACAGAGGACAGTAGAACTATTTATAAAATCTCTCACTTTGACATGCATGTTGGTATCGATGATCTGAAAGTGCACACGCAAGATCAAAAACTGTTGCGTATTCTATTTGTAGAGCGATTGTTTATTCGTTCAATTTCGAGCCTTAGATATACGGAATGAGATACGCCCATCGAAATTTGTACTCCCACGCAGCTAATTACTGCGCGTGCAGCACGCACAGTGCGGTTTGTGGTGTGTTACGCACCCGCAAAGGAATGAATCAATTTTGGCACAAATCACATCCCATAGGAGCAAACCTCAATTAGTGCGCGGTGCAAACCCGGACTAGTGCGCGGTGCAAACCTCAACTAGTGCGCGGTGCAAATCTCAACTAGTGCGCTGTGCACGGTGCAAACCTCAACTAGTGCGCGGTGCAAACTTCAAGTAGTGCGTGGCGCAACTGTCTTAGTGCGCGATCTACCGGGCCACCGTACATTGACCCCTATTAAGGTTGGATCCCCGTTGCAGATGGTTGCAATGGATTTTCTTGGCCCATTTGTGGAGTCCGAAGAGGGAAACCGGTACATCCTTGTGGTGGGAGATCATTTCACGAAGTATATATGTCAGCATATGCTCTTCCTAATCAGGAAGCTAAGACGGTAGCGAGAATCCTTGTAGAAGAATATTTTTGCCAGAATGGATTCCCAGAGCAGCTCCATTCAGACCAGGGACCGCAGTTTGAGTCAAATGTAATTGCAGAGTTGTGCAAAACCATGAGTATCCAGAAAACTAGAACTACACCATACCATCCGGCCTGCAATGGAGAGATAATAAGACGCTGTGTGACATCCTGGCTACTGCTTTGGAAGGCTGCCACTTCACCTGGGATAGGCATATCAAGTTGGCTTGCTTTGCATACAACACCAGTGCATGTGCATGCTTCAACCGGCTATACACCCTTCTACCTTATGCATGGGTATAAGGCCCGACTTCCAGTGGATATCTTGTGTGGAACACCCCAGCAGGACAATATCACACATAGTGAATATGTAGCTAAGTTACAGAAGAGGTTAGAACAGGTGTTTGCTAATGTTCGTGAAAAGACAGGACAAAGTCAGTTACGGCAAAAAGCGTACTACGACAAGAAGGTTCATGGTGAAAGGTTCAATACAGGAGACTTAGTGTGGCTGTGGAATCCTGCTGTCCCAAGAAAGAAGGGATACAACTGCAGAAAGTTACACAGAGCCTGGCAAGGACCTTTTGAGATTATCAAGCAGCTTTCTGATGCTACCTACAGGATCCAGCATACAGCAAAGAGAAGGCAACGTCAGGTGGTTCACTTTGATCGCCTCAAGCCATGCAACCCAGATGTCCGCCTTCACAAGGCCATTCAGCCAGTGGAGACACCACCAGAGTCACCTGTCAGTGAACAGCCCCTTAATGCAAATGATGACAACCTTGATGTAGACGAAGAGGCACCAGTTCTACTAGCAAATGAAGAGGAACAATCAAGTGGAGAGCATGTGGTTCCTGAGATTGGAACTGCTGGGCATGCAGCTGCCAGAAGATAACCAAGTTGAAGACAACATGGAGGCTGAAAATAACCATGAAGTGCCAGAGACTATCGCGGATTCAGCTGGTTCATCTACACCTGATGAGCCAGAGCAAGATGTCACTAACACTCTGGAGCAGAGACGGTACCCGCTTAGAGATCGAAAGGAACCCAACTGGTTTGGCAATTTCGTTACCCACTAAGTGGATACGAGGACGTATCCTATAGGAGGGAGAGCTATGTAACGGACTGTACATTATGATGTAATGTATTGCGCATGCGTGTGTGTTGTTGTCGGCCATTATTATCGTTGAACTCGTGCAGTCGACGGTCAGTTCTTTGAAGGGCTTACACAAGGCATGCGGGCGGGCGGTTCATTATTCATTATTCATTATTATAAATCGATACATGTATCAAACACAAACCATGCCACAACATTAAAAAAGGTTGCCCTCACACAGTATAAAAAAGTTACATGAAACTAAAGAAGCTCTTTACGGAAGCATGCTCAACAGCTCACACGCCCACTAAATACGAAGCACTGTCATGTAACGGAACGTGACGTCACGCACGTAATGTACATACCGTTTCTTCCAATCCCTTTATTCTATTATCTATGCTGGTTCCCACCTCCGCTTCAACCAGGACTCTATAGTATAGATGTGCTCGGAAGACGTGGAAGACGTGGTCAAATAGAATCTTCGAAAAAATCGCGAATGGAGTGTTCTGCTTCAATATGCAAAGGAAGTACATGTAAAGTAGTTTTTCTAGACAAACACGCAACAGATACGTTCAACATAGCCACTATGATTAATATAATGAACACGTGATCTAATAATGAAAAAAACTATGCGGTACCAAATAATGGTGCGGGCGGGAAATGGGAAACAATTAAGGAATCTTATTGTAGTGGCCTAACTGGTTCTGGGGCCGTGACTAGACTTGAGAATGCATGGTTCCGTACCGAGATTTGGTAGCAGTAGAAGATTCTCATTTTAGAACCCATCCACGTGCGGGAAATCCCGTGCATGTGTTCTGTGCAAGATATTTTAAAATCATAGCTTCGTATAAATATTCCACAACTTTTGCGCTTCGTAGGGGTATCCTATATCCAATCCTTGACGGGGTTGTTTCGTTTAAATCGCTAGCTGATTGAACTGGAGAAGTAGGCGTCGGTTACCCGACTTTATAAATGACTTTGTGGAGAAGGAGCAAAAGAACATATCGTTACAAACTTTGCTATGTATGTCTACGGAAGGAAACTCATACTGTTAAAGGCTTTAGATTTGCATTACGCGTCAGTTACAGATCTAGACATTCTGAAAGTGTTTAAAATTCAATTTGAAATAAAAAGCAAGATGACCGCCTATGTATGGACCATTTCTGGATAACCTTACTGATCCTTGTTGTGCTGCATGGTTGTGTCACGGCACAAGGTGATGTTAAACAATACAAGGACTTACCAGTGCATGCCAGGGAATAATTTAACCGGATTCGCATCGCATTTTGCGAAGCAGTTTTTATAAGATGCGAAACAACTTCAAAACATTGTCGCTGAAAACTGCGATGCAATCTAATCCGCGTTTGCAGGCACGTTGCTTAGTGTAAATGCTACGCGAAGAGAGTGCATTTATGGTACAAAAGAATTCCGATCAGAAAGCTGGCGCCACGTCGCATCAGCCACACTTTACGTGATATCGCGATTGCAACAATTAACTGATGTGACGATTAACGACTGCGTACGCGTACGAATGACATGAGCACGCAGCATACACAGCCGGCTTCGGGAAGGGGGGTGTCGAATTTTATATGAATAGAATTATCAAGTTACCAAACCATTACTAATTAAAATGTACGTTTACGCGCAAATTTACGTGGTACATGTACGTACTGCACACGAATATGCCAGAACGCGTACGCGACAGTGCCAATATGGGTGGACAAAATCTACAAATATTAAAACTTTTAAATGTGATGGTGACCTCGTTTTGTATATACGGGGGAGGGGGGGGGGGGGGGGGGAGGGAACTGGGGAACCGGGGAAGTAGTCGTTTGACTCGTTCGCCTGAAAGCGATTCATTGACCAAATGCACGCGGGCGTGTCCGTGGGATAGCTGTGCTCTGCTTTGTGTTCAAATGAAGAATCATCACACATCTCGGCGGGAATGAATTGCGATGCAACTGAACCAAGTTGCTAATCAATTTCGATTTTGCGGAGCAAAATTGCTATGCAATTTTAAAAAAAGTAAATTATTCCCTGAGTGCGTGCACACACTTTTCTCATACTTACAACTCTAAGTGTGCATGGAAATGCCAGGATTGCTTTATTGCTCAAGTCAATGTACAAATCATCTTGTTCTATATGGCACTATAAGTGTGTTTGTATGGGCTAAGTGGTCATCTTTACTAAATTGCTAATCCTTGTATTTAAAATTGTCATTGTGTCACACAATCCCATTTTTGATGGTCCGCGTCACCTAACGCTGATGGCCAGATCACTTCCTTCATTCACTGTCTATCAAACTGATCCGGCCTTCATGCATGAGGGCCAATAACCTCGCCGGCATGCCAGACGTACTTCGGCGTGACCATGCATATTACGAGATGCTATGGCAAAAGAATTATTTGCCGGCAACCTTGAACAGAATATTTGTATATAACAAAATCTCTCATCATTATACTTCTATTGAAATACAGCAATTCTAAGTTGCTCTTGGCGACAATGACTGACTTTGTCAATCAAAAACGCTATTAGCAGATGGTGCATGCAAAATAATGCTTGAATGCAGTGCATCAAAATGCAAGTATCTATGAATGAGTATACATGCATGTGTTAATACTGCATTCAAATACATATATGGGACAGTGTACAGCAAAATCGAGCTTGTGGGATTTAGTCTCGTACCCAGACACACCATGACGTAAGCGTTTATCGCTTATAGTATAAACACTACGACAGGTGGCACTTGTCGCTCCCAACGCCATATGCTCCGCCATGCATATTCTCATTCTTTCAATATATTGGTGCAGCGTCCGTTGTGCACACCACCTGCACTACTTCACATTGGGTACACGAAGTACACTGTAGTCTGCTCATGTGCTGGCTGTATGTATTGTACACTGTACAACACATACAGCCAGCACATGAGCAGGGACCAACTTTTAATTTTGCCTATATTTGGAGGAAAGTGGGCCCACACCTCCTCCTGGAAAAACCCTTTATAAAAGGGAAAAACCGAGTTCAGAGCTAGGGTGTATAACCTCCCCTGAATAATGAAAATCGATTTTTACAAATACTTTAAAAACACTAATCGATTTTTCAGGTTTTTCCGGATCTGAAAATCGATTTTTCCAAATACTTGAAAAAAGAAAATCGATTTTTCCGAATAGGTTTTGACAATTTGCCAGCCAAATACCTAGGTTATTCAGGTTTTCTGCTCACTGAGCCACCTAAATGTACACATCACATCAGATACCCTTGTACAGCTAAACCATATCACCAGATGCCCTCAGCACACAAGCATGCTTACCCCCATCACACCAGTGCCCTCATGTGGCACACAACCATAGCTAACCCCATCACACAACCACAGCTACCTCCATCACACCAGACACCCTCCTACAACTACCCACATTACACCAGATCAGTACAGCATGCATCCACAGCTACCCACATCACACCAGATGCACTCAGCACACAACCACAGCTACCGACATAAGCCTAAATCGCTTGGCCTAACCACATCCCTAGATGGGCGTGTCCTGACCTAAGTTAGCGTGGCCACGCTGAGGTCTGCCTACACATCGCACTTAAGAGTAGAACCACAGGTGAAGTTTACGCACCACCAGCCATACAGCCTCCATTTCACCATCGCGTACTAGTAACTAAGTAGGCCTATAATTGCGATCGCGGCAATAGGTCTATCACTATCAGCTCAGAGAGATTGATGCAAGAAACCAGCTACTGTACTTCGAAATGCACTAAGCGAACTAACTTTGATTTGTAGCTGGAGCTGTCCGTCGTCATGACTCGTGAAGAGGGAGACCTGTTGGCTAGTTCGAATTACCAAAGACACTTAGTTATTACTGTACATGGACTGGAAACCACAATAAATTCATGTCGCCATCCTCATTGCTCATGAATTATTAATGAGTCAGTACATGTACACGACGATGTGACTGTTGTAGTGCATCAGAAAACTGGGACTTGACTGGGGTGCCGTGACGTTCTTTTTTGTTATGTATAAACCATTCTTCGCTAATTTTGGCATCGCTAATTCAAAATGAGCAATGAACCAATAATTAATAAACATCAGTTCAAAGTAATGTATAGAAATAAATACAGGTTCAGTCATCATGTAAATATAATCTCGAGTTAGAGAAACCATCCTGGTATACTGTGGAACGCTAAATAAGGCCATAACTATTACCATATTTGCAGAGGCCTGACAAAGAGAACATGTGCATCGTTCGATTAAAATCGTTTGCCCTTTCTGTAAGAAACATCCTTTCCAATACAAACTAACATACGAGTTGTATATCATACCATTAAGCGTTGGAAACACCTTTCAAAACAAATGCCTGCTCATCGGTGTGTCCAGGAGCCTAACCACAGTAGCATAGCAAGGCAAAACACGCACGTAGAAGCTAATCTTTAAGACTTATAACGGATTTACCTCAACAAAAGAACAGCTTTCTGTAACTGTAAGTCACTCCAAAGCTAAGACGACTTCACAAAACCCTTTGTTTGTCTGAAAAATCTGGGAACGAGGCGCAACGAGGATTGTGACAATTTATAGTATTACGTTACGCGGCGGTTTCCAGTCCATGTAATAATTAAGTGTCCTTGGAATTACTAAACTGCATCTGATCTCGTCCCCACGTATATATAAATAATAATTATACTAACAACAGTGACGTTAATTAACCAATTAGAAGTAATTACATGTAATATCGTAAACGCGTATCCGGATATCGTCATAAAAAGGTGCGAATTGTCGATGCGGACGACGAATACCTAAGTACCTCCGAATGGAGATTCACAAACTGGTTATTTCGAATAGAACAAATCCAATAATCGATTTTTCCGAGTAATGCTAAATTACGGATAGGTTTTTGCGAATATCCGAATAACCCGAAAAACCTGATAACCGATTACACACCCTATTCAAAGCTGCGGCTGCTCATACAATTCATTAATGCCTTCGTGGAAGAGTTTGCCGTTAAATTCTTCAGTTGCACACCGTCGTGTATACGTACGTACACCTGATTTCTCTTAAAGGGGGGAAAAAAGTGGGGTTACTTAGTTCTGCCAGTGCATGTAGCTGTGCACAATACACCTAGTATAGTGATTCTAACACGCATTCCTCAACCTTATATCCAAGCGCACACACACCAGCTGAAGACTCATTGTACAAAACATGTGCTCCCATCAGCTGATATCTACAGCTGCACATTCACATACACCCCTTACCATCTTTATCGATCTACATGCTTGCGCCTCCATATTCTGCTGGGAGCATATTTCCTGTCTAATTCGTTCCTCAAACGACAGAAAAATGTATTAGTCTTTATACTGTAAGCGATAAACGCTTACGTCATGGTGGGTCTAGGTACGAGACTATGCGGGATTATAATTTTATCTGTATAAAAATTTACACGCGGAACGGATGTCACGTGCATCAGGCGACCTTTCCAGAAGCCTATAAATTCGAGGCTGCGATGAATAAAATGCCACTGGTACAAGTGCGGGCCAATATAAATATCTCCGCCGAAACGCGTCTGTTGCAGTTTTGCTCGTTGTTGGGCGTCGCCGTGAGATACGCGGGACTGTCTATTGCAGTGAGTTGCGTGTTCGTGTTCTGTCGTCGGCTCCGTGCGTGTTTTGGGTGTTGCCTTCCCTGTACTTCCCCTCCCGTAGCTTCCCCTGCGTGCCGTTCTTCCTGTGTGCGTCCGTTGCAGCGGCTTGTTAAAATACGCAAACTTTATTTAATGCCCACCGTTATCTTTTGTGTTGATTAAAAAGCTACCCCTCCTACGTAGTCTCCCATTGCAAGGCCGTAGTAACTAAGGGGGAGGGGGCTTAAGCACCCCCAAAATTTTGGGCCAGCATATTATTTATAAAAGGATGCTATAATATATTACTCGGTAGCGGTACATAGTACATGTACCACAAACGGACATAAAAATAAGTAAAAAAGTTCCATACACGAATCGGGGTCGGATCATCGCTAATGTCTACCTACGAACGGTAAGGAACCAGTTTTTGTGATACTTTGCTTGGGAGGTGTGTAGCTTGCACATATGAATTTTGTATAATTTTGCTTGCATGTATGTTCTGTTTGTATCCCTACCATGTTGTAACTTTTTTTAGAGCACATTTGTTGTTTCTAGCTCTTTTTGTTATGGCAATTTGATGCGGGCTTATGGCATGGGGCATTGAGAAGGGTGTGGATGAAGAGACAAGGGCAGGTCAGGTGGGAAGAATGTTATGTAGGAAACTGAAATATCAGGGAAAACTGAAATATCAGGGAAAACTATTTGTCACTGGAAAGTCAGGGATAGTCAGGAAAGATCTATATAAGTCAGGAAAAATTGCGCGAAAACGAGCTAGCATAAAATTCAATGGCACGCTAAGCGTGCCATTCAGTTTTATGCTAGCTGGCTAACTGCTCTGTACGAGTATACGCACACGTACGTGGCCAATAACACGCGTATTAATTAGAGTCATGATTGTTTTACTGGTTTAATAATTCCATTACAAGCGCATACCAACACCTGAACTGTCAACGTGAGCGTTAGCAGTCGATAGCTATGCCAAAAACATCAAAGAAAACATACTTTGATGAGTTATGGCTGAAAGAAGATAAATTTGGACTGTGGTTACAACAGGTTCCGAACGACTGTACATGTTTTACGTACAAACTTTGCTCGAAGGTCTTGAAGCTGTCCAACATGGGCATTGAACCCATCAAGAGCCACGAATCAAATGCAAAGCATCGTGTTTTAGCGGCGGTTACGGTTGCCGCTAAGTTTCCTTCAGCCCTCGCATTGTCAGGTGAGCCACAATCACACACTTTAAGTTCCAGTACAGAGTTGTCAATTACTGCAACTCACACAACACTCGATCCACGCACAACACTCTTCCCTCCTATGTGCGTACCTTGTTGGACACACAACACTCCCTCTGCACATAACACTCTTCCCTCCTATGTGTTTACCTTATGTGTGCACATGTGCAACATTTCCTCTGCACTCAACACTCTTCCCTCCTATGTGTGTACCTTGTGTGTGCACACAACACTCCCTCCTCACACAACACTCTTCCCTCCCTTGTGTGTGCCTCCGCACACAACACTGTGTTGCTTTCTTGTGTTTCGCATAATACTTCCCAGCACATAACACTATGTCCCTCACCTGTGTGTGCACACAATCAAATGTACTATCCACCCCTTTGTACATGTCCCCCTCCCCAGGCACACCCCTTCTGCACATCATAAGGAACACAGTGGTTAGGGTGAGGGGCAAGGGGCTATTGCTATGTGCCTATGTGCTATGTGCCTGTGTGCTATGTGCCTGTGTGCTATGTGCCTGTGTGCTATGTGCCTGTGTGCTATGTGCCTACATTACCAGGCGTAGTACTTACTAATAAAAGTTGGATGTGCACACCTTCTCTTTATTTGTTCTCCATGTTTATAGCATCCATTTCTTCCCCGTAGTCACTGATGGCTGAAGTTGTGACTACCCTCGCACTATCTGAGTTATCTAAGCTGGGCTATTACCTCATCTTGGCTTAGATATTGTTTGTGTATATAGTCTATTCATGTTCGTGCCTAATACATTCATGAGGTGACGCCCTTCAAACGGCAATACTTATCTGAATAGAATCGGCCTCCTACATGTACTCGATCGCTAACATTTTACTGCTCTGGACGTAGAATAACAGAAGGCACACTTCTATCAACACTGTACGAGTGCAAACGAAGCTTAGTTGTAGTTGCATCTGGTTTATAATGATTACGTATGTAAGTGGCCAACAGGTACGATAGTGACAGCAGTTAATAGCACTTGCAATCACGCGTAACAACTGAACTAAATACAAAAATAGGTACTTATGTATTAGATGTCACACGACACTGAAGGTCTTTCTGCGCAAGCGCATGCAGCTCGTTACACTGCTCCCCCTTGTTCGAGGTACGGTCCATAATGGTCTGGGTGTTGGCGTTGCCTTGCTGGGTAGAGTCGCTCATCCACTGTTAACTCTGCTGGGACAGGGGTTTGTGGTCTAGGCACTTGTATCTCCTCTTGATTTTCATCCATGGCATCTGGCAGTTCATCATCTTCATCATCCGTAAGGAGGGTGTCGTCTGCACGTTGGTACGTGTATGCTGATTGATCTGAATGACTTGCAGGTGGGACGTCTGGCAATGAGTTCCCTGCCGTCAACTTCCTTCTGTTTGATGTAGGCGGTGGTAGCTCCGCCTCCAGAGTGTTGGGAGCACAGGGTTTCAACCTGTCGAAATGTACAATTTGACATTTCCCGCTATTCCTGCTTGGCTTGATCTTGTATGTGGTGATCCCGATCTTATCGACCACTACAAATGGTCCTTTCCAAGGGTGGTGGAGTTTCCTGCTGTGTCCACGGGGAACTGCAGGAGAGAACAACCAAACCAGATCACCTTTTTCATAAGGTCTGCCATGAGCCTTCTTGTCATATATAGCGTTCTGCCTCTGGTGCTCCATCTCACATTGTTCTCTCACAAGGGCGTAGGCGCTCTGAAGTCCCTCCCACAGCTGATGCACATATGCAGGGACTTCCTTTTCCTGCCCTTTATTTACGGGAAACATAAGGTCAATAGGGATGGTCGCCTGACGGCCCATCATTAAAAAGAAAGGACTATAACCTGTAGATGAGTGAATACTCGTATTGTACGCAAAGCACAACTTACGTATATACACTTTCCAGTCAGCTGGGTGATCGTTAACTGTAGTGGTCAACATGTCGAGGAGTGTACGGTTGAAACGCTCAACCGTGCCGTTTCCTTGGGGTCTGTAATTGCAATTGAACATGCGTAGAACTGGTTTCCATAGTATTAAAATGGCGGATTGGACGAAACAAATGGCTGATAAAGATTTGGGGAGAGGAATCGATACAAGTGCAACTGGAAAGCTGTAAAAAAAATCAACTGGTGTACAACAAGATCGGTACTGAGGCCATTTGAGGTGTATTGGATGGCCATTGCCATAATATTGTGTATGTTACGAGAAAAACGAGAAAATATAATCGCTCTCCTTTTGTGCCTCTGATGCCTCCTTTTCTCGATTTGCACAGAACGTTGTAAACAAGTCATCCATTTTGATTTCTGGCAATGATTGTAGTTAATTACGGAATTGCTTTTAAAAAACCATTCTATACCACATAGCCACAAACGCGTGTAAACGTTACTCGATAACAGTGCCGTACCGTGCCATGCTGAGCCGTTCCGTACCGCGACATCGTCGTGTAAACGCGGTAATAGTGAAGCAATCTGCAGCCACTAGAACGTATTTACTCCCTTTCTCAGTAATTGGCAGTGGGCCCATTATGTCTACACAGACAATCTGCATTGGGTAGCCAGTTCGCAAGGACTGCAATTTTGCCCTATTTTTAGGGGCGGGTGACTTCCGCATTGCACATCTAGCACATGCCCTACACCACTCTCTCACTCTTTCACTACACCCTGGCCAGTAAAAACGCTCCTTCAGTCGTCCTAACATCTTCCCTTCCTCCAAATGGCCCCCTGCAGCCCCTTCGTGGATATCTTTCAACACAGTTTGATGAAGACTTTATGGTACAATTAACTGGAGCACATCTCTACCTTCCAACTGTTTTCTCCACAACATGTCGTCTTTTATGAGCAAACATTCCCATTGTTGCAAAAGCAATTTACTTTCCCTTCCCAAAATACTTAGCTCATCGTGGGATGGTTTTTTACTGCTTGGTACACAGGCCCGACAATAGGGTCCTCCATTTGTAAACGAGTCACCTCCTCTGGGGTATGGGTTTGAAACGACAACACCGATACAGCTTCGGCGGTGATGGGTCCGGCTTCAGCTGCCACCTCTTCCTGTGTTTCATCACTGCGACCGCATTGCCTGCAGGGAAGTCGCGACAGGGCGTCAGCATTGCTATGTTGAGAGCCCTGTCTATGAACCACAGCAAAGTCGTACTCAGCCAGTCTCTCCAACCAGCGGGCGACCTGTCCTTCCGGCTCCTTAACGTTTCTTATCCAGACGAGAGATCCATGGTCTGTTCTCAGGGTGAACTGTCGACCGAAGAGATACTGGCGAAAGTGCTGGACAAACTCAACGATTGCCAGCAGTTCTCTACGGGTCACACAGTACCGCCGCTCCTGTCTGCTAAGAGAACGACTTGCATAGGCAATCACACATTCTGACTGATCATCATTAACTTGCGATTATACTGCTCCGATTCCGCAATCGCTAGCATCTGTGTCTGCTTCGAGTAGTCAGGGTATGCCAGCACAGTGGAGGACGTTAAACACTTACGCAGTTTGTCAAAGGCTAGCTGGCAGGTCTCAGTCCATTCAAAAATGGCGTTTTCCGTTAATCTGTGCAGTGGCTTTGCAATATCGGCAAAATGTTTAATAAATCTTCTATAGTAGTTTGCCAATCCGAGGAATTGCTGAATCTCACGCTTTGACTGCGGAGTAGGCCACTTCGAGATCACCTCTGTCTTGCTTGGATCAGTAGAAATCCCCTTGCTGGACACTACATGCCCCAAGAATGACACCTGCTGTTGGCAGAAATTACATTTGGCTGGCTTGAGCTTCAGCCCCGCCCCCCTAAGCCGCATCAACACACTGCTAATGTTGCGTAAATGGTCGTCAAATGTACTTCCTACAATAATAATATCATCAAAGTACACCAAACAGCTGGACCATTTAAGGCCACCCAGTAAACGATCCATCAAACGCTGATAGGTTGCAGGGGCATTACAGAGGCCAAAGGGCATTACCTTGAACTGATAGAGCCCATCAAAGGTCGTAAATGCCGTCTTTGCTCTGTCTTCAGGGGCCACTTCCACCTGCCAATATCCGCTCGCCAGATCCAGGGTACTAAAAAACTCTGATCCACCCAACATATCCAGTGTGTCGTCAACACGAGGAAGAGGGTACGCATCTTTCCTGGTGATCGCGTTCACTTTTCTATAGTCCACACAAAATCGTAGGGACCCATCTTTCTTCTTCGCTAGGATGATTGGAGAAGACCAAGGTCCTTCCGAGGGTTCGACAACCCCGCTATGAAGCATTTCCTGTAAGAGACGACGCACTTCCTCTCTACGCGCTTGGGGAACTCGTCGGGGAGGAAGGTAAACTGGAGCTGCATTGCCTGTATCGATGCGATGTTGCAATACAGATGTACGACCTAGATCACTGCTTGCGAAAGAAAAAACATCAGCATATTCCTGTAACAATGCAAACATTCGCTCCTTCTCGACTGCACTGACATGTTTCCCCACCTTGGACACCAATGACCAGAGGACTTCCTGGTCTGCTGGTGATACCTCTCCCGACATGTTCACTGTTGAGACATTTGATATCGAGTCACACTCAACACGCTCCATCATGGCTAGCTCCGCCCCTTTCTTCAAAAGAATGCTACAATCTCAAGGATTAAGGATGCGAACTGGAATTAGCCCATTGTTGGGACATACAATGACACCATGTGGCATTTTTGGATTGTTTTCCACCATCCATACACCTGCGATTGAATCTTTACTATCAGTAGGCTTCAGCATGATCTCCATCTCGCTTTCCGGTGGAACAATTACTTTCTGGGTTGTAACGAGGCGCGCAGTCCCTGATTGCTGGCTCTCTACTGCATTGCCATCGTTCTGCATACCTACAGAAAGGTTTACGCGTGGGAATTTTAGCACTTTGTTTTCGCAATCAATCACACAATGATGACGTTCGATGAAATCAAGACCCAAGATAGCATCAACCAATAGGTCACCTGATACAATGAAGGTCCTCTCAAATGGAATACTCCCGATAGACACATGAGCATGTACACATCCCTTAACACACAATGGGGCGCCATTAACACCAACAAGCTTTTTTCCCGTCCATTGTTGAAGCACAATAGGCAAGCTCGTAGTGTTTATCCTCCTCCAGACGTCCGTACTCAGTAGGGATATAGCAGCCCCAGTGTCTACCAGGAGTTGCAGGGGTATAGAGCCAATTAATCCGTGCACGCGATAGCTGGCACCGCTAGAGACAGATAGAGTAGGCACAGTTAACACAAATATATGTTTCTGGGTCTGGGCCGCCTGAGTCATATGTCCTCGCTCGCACGGCTGGCCCACGCCGACGAGGGGTTGAAGTTTCCCTGATGCTTTTCAATTGGGATTCTGATGACTCCAACATCTCCTAGCTATATGCCCTCCTTCCCGCAGTTCCAACAGATCAGTGCCGCAGTAGCCTTCTGTCCATGAACTTCGTCAGCCTGTGGTTTATGTGTACGCGAGTCAGAGTGAGCGCTTACCATTTGCACTT
This sequence comes from Spongilla lacustris, assembly GCA_949361645.1. NCBI lineage: Eukaryota > Metazoa > Porifera > Demospongiae > Spongillida > Spongillidae > Spongilla > Spongilla lacustris. The sequence goes on from OX442417.1 coordinate 17,558,198, forward strand.
CGAGCCTTTCCAGCCTCTCGTTCAACTGTTTGAGAGCTGCTGACAACGGTTCATTTTCCGCAACTGATGAAACCACAGAGATGGTGGGCATAGGGTCAGTTCGTGTAGAACTGGCAGTGCTGATACTCCCGAGGTAGGACTCTAATTCAATAGTAGCAACCACCGTAGCTTGCACCATTTCCGGACGTTTCTGTCTTACTCCGAGAGCAACCTGCGGATTATCTATGTGAGAAAGATATTGGGTTAGTGCCAGTCGTTCTCGCGCTTTTTCTTCCAGGTCTCCGTAAGCTTTGTTCACCAGCGTCCTTAGGGTGTCCCCGTAGTAGGCCCAATCTTCGCCTTTATGTCTCGCTCGGGTGTGGAGTTCAGCGACGTACAATTCTTTTTTGCTATCGGGTTCGAAACGCTGTTTTAAAGCTTTGATACACTCACCATAGTTATCCCGCACACTTCCCGGCAGTTTGCGGACTGCCCGTCTGCGCCTTGGCGGTGAGCCGGACTCTGAGCCACTTCAGCTTCTCGGCGTTGCTCTCCTACTTGTTTACGGCTGCCACACTCTCGAAATGCTCCAGCCATTCTGTCCAGTTTTGAGACTCACCGGCAAACAATTCGAGGAGTAGTGGCTTTCCGGACATGATGCCGACTACGCCAGTGTAAGTGGCCAACAGGTACGATAGTGACAGCAGTTAATAGCACTTGCAATCATGCGTAACAACTGAACTAAATACAAAAATTGGTACTTATGTATTAGATGTCACACGACACTGAAGGTCTTTCTGCGCAAGCGCATGCAGCTCGTTACACGTACATGCCCCACTCCAGCTGTCTGCGATCGCTCTTACGCAACATTCAATTATGTAAGGTAATTTTGTCTGTGAAAGCAGACTGTGGTAATTTATCGGTTAAACTGGTGCATGAATTTACATGTGCATAATGATGATACAGATATGTTAAACCTACAAGCAGTGGCAAATGACTTCGTAAGCCACAATGTACTTGTTTTTCTATGTATGTATGTATCTTATTATTATGTGCATGTATTTTGCAATTAATATTCCTTTGAGTTGATGAAAAATAAATAAATAATTGAAGCCGCCACACTGCATTTGGGACATTTGTTTCATAAATGTACATTTTAGTGCCATACGTACTTATGCATCATTTTATCATGACTCATAAATTTTAATTAGCCACCCCAAATTTTTGTGTTTGACTTCGGCAATGCATTGTTAAATGTTGGTTGTACTTCGGTTTTTTCCCCCTCCCCCTGATTTTGTAATTTGTTACATACTGCTGAACCTAAACTAAACTACGCCCAGCTAAATAGGTGTACCCAAAACTAAGTCCAGATAGATGGAGGAACAGTTGGCTGACTTGCTAACAAATCCAGCTGTATCACCTTAGTATTTATTCCCAAATCTTTCCTTTTAATCTCCCCCCCTCCCCTCCACTTAATTTGTAATTTGTAAACTTACTTAACATACTGCTGAACCTAAGCTAAACTAAGCCCAGATAGATGGGCGTACCCTAAACTACTAAGCCCAGCTAGATAGGCGTACCCTACGCTAAGCCCAGCTAACAGTCTGCCGATCTGCTAACAAATCCAGCTGGTCCGCCTTAGTGCTTACTCCCAAAGATTTCCTATTTAATTTTAAAGCACACCCAAACACTTCCCCCCCCCTTCCTTCCCTTAAACACCTTATTCTTTTTATTTACATTATACTCTTAACACCAGTTCCGTGAGAATTTGACACTTTTTCTGTTGAACCAACTTTCTTAAGATTAGTAGGAACACCACCAATTGTCTGGAAAAGCATACGTATAGATAGTTTAACTATCGCCTAGACATTTGTCGTAGTCTGCCGGACACTTCTCTTTATACTTTCAAAGTGACGCAGTTTTAGATTTTTTGGTCAAGAAACGTTGCGAAGGACACTTTTTCCTAGGCAATCTTGAGCCACTATTAATACTAATTTAAGAACGATTAGAAGGCTAAAATAGATTTCGTGTTGGCGGGTAGCTCAGTTCTTGTACAAAACGCACGTACAGTTGTTTACCTTGTTCAAGAACTTGCGTACATAATCGACCTTTTCATTTAAGGGTGCAAGGAATGCAATTAGTGTTGATTACACGTGACGTCAACGTTTGGAGTACATTCTTTGCTCGTTTGGCTATGGTGTGTGTGTATTTTCGCGTGTATTCTTGCGTTGTTGGCTTAATAGTTGGCTTCAAATTTGAGGTAAGAATGAAGAATGCAGTATGGAGGACCCCTCCAGGGACATGCTGTGATCATGCTTCGCATTCTCATTCAAAGTGTCTGAAGGATAGCGTCTAGTGAATGCATTAGTGAAAAACCCAGTACTTTGGCTGAACTAACACAAGACGATATACCCGGCCATCACTAAATGAGCCATTCCATGGTATTCTAAAAGTGCGCACTTTCACACCTACGCAGGCATATGGATCGGATGGTAGATTCCAGGAAGCAATAGTGCACTTCTTCTCACTTAAAAAAGTATTCGTGACAAGCTACCACTGTAACAAGGAACTGAAAAACGCATTCGGCGAATGTACTCCAGATGTAACGTCACTTCTAATTATGACGTCACATTGACGCGCAAACAATCCAGGGCCTTAAATGAAAAGGTCCATTATAGATGATAGTTGTCTGGGTACGAGATGATCAGTAACCGGACGGGAACGAACAACGAGAGAAATATTAGGCTCACGTGCTGTATATTTTATAGCAGCATATTGCACAAAAGCAACTATATAGTGACATAAGTGTGTAACTGAAACCTGCGTAACGTCAAATAATGCTTACATGTGGCCAACATTAGACGTTTGGACCTGTGCATGACTAATATTGGGTTCGGTTTCGAGATACAAAGAAATTGTAGTGTCTGTTTCTACGCTAGCATGATAGATGACTGCCAGAAATTTTACAGCCGCTAGCAATTTGATCCAGATGAACATTACTATGCTGTTTTAAAACTCAGAAACCTTATCAGAAAAGTGTCCCATTTCTGTTAACAGCCTTACCTCTTGACTTCCAACTAACCTAGGTACTCAGCGGAAGTAGTTGCAAGGCTGGCAGTAGCTTGAAACGTCGTTTAAGGAGTTGAACTACTTAATAACTTAGTACACCAGTATTTGTGGCAATTGGTACCGTTCCGACTAATTTTCCAAATGGGAGTTCGACGAAATAGGCTTGACCGAGACTTCCCCTAGGTGTCATTGATCTTGGTAATCTGGTATGAGGGCTCACAGGCTACGTTGATTTTGGGGAAGTGGGGTAAGCCTTGCCACCGCCAGTTAGCGTGGGATCTGTTGCATCATTGGTAGGCATTGCCACACTTGACCGAGACTTCCCCTAGCTGTGTGTGTGTTTGGGGCTCCTGCTTTTGACCTCCAGGATGCCAACCTGTGTCTTAACCTGGGTCATGTCCTTAATGCCTAAGATGAGGCGATTGCTGTAAGGCTTAGACAGCATTGCTAATTCCTTAATTGTGTTGGCTTCCCTTGATCATGACTCTTTTGGGAATCTAATATCTATCCCTATAAATCCCATAACAGTAATCTAACATTGAGTTTTATTCTTATCAATTTGTATCTATTTAATGTGTCTGTTGCATCATTGGTAGGCATTGCCGCCGTTGACCAAGATGGTGTTCTGAATGTGTGTGCATGGACTGTTTATTAAAAGTTATGTACATGTAGAGCTATGCACAAGTGTGTATGGTTCCTATGCATTCATAGAGCAGCATTACATGTAGCTTAGATCCCCGTGGCAGCCAGCCTAAACTGATTGTACTCCACAGACATTTGTCCGCAATGTCCATCTGCCTCAATGAGCCAGGAGACTTACAAGCAATTGATCTGTGTTCTCCGTGCGAATGGTTGGCAAAGCTGTCCTAAGTATAAAGCATTTTCAGGTGTCCCATTTTTTGACATTTAATGCTGCGCTACCATTTGTATGGTACCGTACACATTTGTCGTACTAAATCACCATATCTATGCATCGAGATGTTGCAGATACATGACACCTGTCCGTGGTATTATAGTGTTAGTTGTTGTATATGTAGAGCTAAGCACAAGTGTGTATGGTTCCTGCACATTCAAAGAGCAGCATTACATGTAGCTTAGATCCCCGTGGTAGCCAGCCTAAACTGATTGTACTCCACAGACATTTGTCCGCAATGTCCATCTGCCTCAATGAGCCAGGAGACTTACAAGCAATTGATCTGTGTTCTCCGTGCGAATGGTTGGCAAAGCTGTCCTAAGTATAAAGCATTTTCAGGTGTCCCATTTTTTGACATTTAATGCTGCGCTACCATTTGTATGGTACCGTACACATTTGTCGTACTAAATCACCATATCTATGCATCGCGATGTTGTAGATACATGACCCCTGTTTCTATTTATATATTGTATCTTCACCTTATAGTGTACAATTCACCATAATCACTTATCCACAAGCACCCTGTATATTTAAATTCCTGTCTTCACCCATCCTATCTCTTTTAAACTCTCTCTATCCTCCGGGCCCAACTGAGTGTCATTGTTCTTGGGAATCTGGCATGAGGGCTCACAGGCTCCGTTGATTTTGGGGAAGTGGGGTAAGCCTTGCCACCACCAGTTAGCGTGGGATCTGTTGCATCATTGGTAGGCATTGCCACCCTTGACCGAGACTTCCCCTAGCTGTGTGTGTGTTTGGGGCTCCTGCTTTTGACCTCCAGGATGCCAACCTGTGTCTTAACCTGGGTCACGTCCTTAATGCCTAAGACGAGGCGATTGCTGTAAGGCTTAGACAGCATCGCTAATTCCTTAATTGTGTTGGCTTCCCTTGATCATGACTCTTTTGGGAATCTAATATCTATCCCTATCAATCCCATAACAGTAATCTAACTTTGATTTTTATTCTTATCAATTTATATCTATTTATTGTGTCTGTTGCATCATTGGTAGGCATTGCCGCCCTTGACCGAGATGGTGTTTTGAATGTGTGTGCATGTACTGTTTATTAATAGTTATGTACATGTAGAGCTATGCACAAGTGTGTATGGTTCCTATGCATTCAAAGAGCAGCATTACATGTAGCTTAGATCCCCGTGGCAGCCAGCCTAAACTGATTGTACTCCACAGACATTTGTCCGCAATGTCCATCTGCCTCAATGAGCCAGGAGACTTACGAGCAATTGATCTGTGTTCTCCGTGCGAATGGTTGGCAAAGCTGTCCTAAGTATAAAGCATTTTCAGGTGTCCCATTTTTTGACATTTAATGCTGCGCTACCATTTGTATGGTACCGTACACATTTGTCATACTAAATCACCGTATCTATGCATCAAGATGTTGCAGATACTTGACAAATGTTTCTATTTATTTATTGTATCTTCACCTTATAGTGTACAATTCACCTTAATCACTTATCCCCAAGCACCCTGTATATTTAAATTCCTGTCTTCACCCATCCTATCTCTTTTAAACTCTCTCTATCTTCCGAGCCCAACTGAATGTCATTGTTCTTGGGAATCTGGCATGAGGGCTCACAGGCTCCGTTGATTTTGGGGAAGTGGGGTAAGCCTTGCCACCGCCAGTTAGCGTGGGATCTGTTGCATCATTGGTAGGCATTGCCACCCTTGACCGAGACTTCCCCTAGCTGTGTGTGTGTTTGGGGCTCCTGCTTTTGACCTCCAGGATGCCAACCTGTGTCTTAACCTGGGTCACGTCCTTAATGCCTAAGATGAGGCGATTGCTGTAAGGCTTAGACAGCATTGCTAATTCCTTAATTGTGTTGGCTTCCCTTGATCATGACTCTTTTGGGAATCTAATATCTATCCCTATAAATCCCATAACAGTAATCTAACATTGAGTTTTATTCTTATCAATTTGTATCTATTTAATGTGTCTGTTGCATCATTGGTAGGCATTGCCGCCGTTGACCAAGATGGTGTTCTGAATGTGTGTGCATGGACTGTTTATTAAAAGTTATGTACATGTAGAGCTATGCACAAGTGTGTATGGTTCCTATGCATTCATAGAGCAGCATTACATGTAGCTTAGATCCCCGTGGCAGCCAGCCTAAACTGATTGTACTCCACAGACATTTGTCCGCAATGTCCATCTGCCTCAATGAGCCAGGAGACTTACAAGCAATTGATCTGTGTTCTCCGTGCGAATGGTTGGCAAAGCTGTCCTAAGTATAAAGCATTTTCAGGTGTCCCATTTTTTGACATTTAATGCTGCGCTACCATTTGTATGGTACCGTACACATTTGTCGTACTAAATCACCATATCTATGCATCGAGATGTTGCAGATACATGACACCTGTCCGTGGTATTATACTGTTAGTTGTTGTATATGTAGAGCTAAGCACAAGTGTGTATGGTTCCTGCACATTCAAAGAGCAGCATTACATGTAGCTTAGATCCCCGTGGCAGCCAGCCTAAACTGATTGTACTCCACAGACATTTGTCCGCAATGTCCATCTGCCTCAATGAGCCAGGAGACTTACAAGCAATTGATCTGTGTTCTCCGTGCGAATGGTTGGCAAAGCTGTCCGAAGTATAAAGCATTTTCAGGTGTCCCATTTTTTGACATTTAATGCTGCGCTACCATTTGTATGGTACCGTACACATTTGTCGTACTAAATCACTGTATCTATGCATCGAGATGTTGCAGATACTTGACAAATGTTTGTATTTATTTATTGTATCTTCACCTTATAGTATACAATTCACCTTAATCACTTATCCCCAAGCACCCTGTATATTTAAATTCCTGTCTTCACCCATCCTATCTCTTTTAAACTCTATCTTCCGGGCCCAACTGAATGTCATTGTTCTTGGGAATCTGGCATGAGGGCTCACAGGCTCCGTTGATTTTGGGGAAGTGGGGTAAGCCTTGCCACCGCCAGTTAGCGTGGGATCTGTTGCATCATTGGTAGGCATTGCCACCCTTGACCGAGACTTCCCCTAGCTGTGTGTGTGTTTGGGGCTCCTGCTTTTGACCTCCAGGATGCCAACCTGTGTCTTAACCTGGGTCACGTCCTTAATGCCTAAGATGAGGCGATTGCTGTAAGGCTTAGACAGCATTGCTAATTCCTTAATTGTGTTGGCTTCCCTTGATCATGACTCTTTTGGGAATCTAATATCTATCCCTATAAATCCCATAACAGTAATCTAACATTGAGTTTTATTCTTATCAATTTGTATCTATTTAATGTGTCTGTTGCATCATTGGTAGGCATTGCCGCCGTTGACCAAGATGGTGTTCTGAATGTGTGTGCATGGACTGTTTATTAAAAGTTATGTACATGTAGAGCTATGCACAAGTGTGTATGGTTCCTATGCATTCATAGAGCAGCATTACATGTAGCTTAGATCCCCGTGGCAGCCAGCCTAAACTGATTGTACTCCACAGACATTTGTCCGCAATGTCCATCTGCCTCAATGAGCCAGGAGACTTACAAGCAATTGATCTGTGTTCTCCGTGCGAATGGTTGGCAAAGCTGTCCTAAGTATAAAGCATTTTCAGGTGTCCCATTTTTTGACATTTAATGCTGCGCTACCATTTGTATGGTACCGTACACATTTGTCGTACTAAATCACCATATCTATGCATCGAGATGTTGCAGATACATGACACCTGTCCGTGGTATTATAGTGTTAGTTGTTGTATATGTAGAGCTAAGCACAAGTGTGTATGGTTCCTGCACATTCAAAGAGCAGCATTACATGTAGCTTAGATCCCCGTGGCAGCCAGCCTAAACTGATTGTACTCCACAGACATTTGTCCGCAATGTCCATCTGCCTCAATGAGCCAGGAGACTTACAAGCAATTGATCTGTGTTCTCGGTGCGAATGGTTGGCAAAGCTGTCCTAAGTATAAAGCATTTTCAGGTGTCCCATTTTTTGACATTTAATGCTGCGCTACCATTTGTATGGTACCGTACACATTTGTCGTACTAAATCACCGTATCTATGCATCGCGATGTTGTAGATACATGACACCTGTTTCTATTTATATATTGTATCTTCACCTTATAGTGTAAAATTCATCATAATCACTTATCCACAAGCACCCTGTATATTTAAATTCCTGTCTTCACCCATCCTATCTCTTTTAAACTCTCTCTATCGTCCGGGCCCAACTGAGTGTCATTGTTCTTGGGAATCTGGCATGAGGGCTCACAGGCTCCGTTGATTTTGGGGAAGTGGGGTAAGCCTTGCCACCACCAGTTAGCGTGGGATCTGTTGCATCATTGGTAGGCATTGCCACCCTTGACCGAGACTTCCCCTAGCTGTGTGTGTGTTTGGGGCTCCTGCTTTTGACCTCCAGGATGCCAACCTGTGTCTTAACCTGGGTCACGTCCTTAATGGCTAAGACGAGGCGATTGCTGTAAGGCTTAGACAGCATCCCTAATTCCTTAATTGTGTTGGCTTCCCTTGATCATGACTCTTTTGGGAATCTAATATCTATCCCTATCAATCCCATAACAGTAATCTAACTTTGATTTTTATTCTTATCAATTTGTATCTATTTAATGTGTCTGTTGCATCATTGGTAGGCATTGCCGCCCTTGACCGAGATGGTGTTTTGAATGTGTGTGCATGTACTGTTTATTAAAAGTTATGTACATGTAGAGCTATGCACAAGTGTGTATGGTTCCTATGCATTCAAAGAGCAGCATTACATGTAGCTTAGATCCCCGTGGCAGCCAGCCTAAACTGATTGTACTCCACAGATATTTGTCCGCAATGTCCATCTGCCTCAATGAGCCAGGAGACTTACAAGCAATTGATCTGTGTTCTCCGTGCGAATGGTTGGCAAAGCTGTCCTAAGTATAAAGCATTTTCAGGTGTCCCATTTTTTGACATTTAATGCTGCGCTACCATTTGTATGGTACCGTACACATTTGTCGTACTAAATCACCGTATCTATGCATCGAGATGTTGCAGATACTTGACAAATGTTTCTATTTATTTATTGTATCTTCACCTTATAGTATACAATTCACCTTAATCACTTATCCCCAAGCACCCTGTATATTTAAATTCCTGTCTTCACCCATCCTATCTCTTTTAAACTCTCTCTATCTTCCGGGCCCAACTGAATGTCATTGTTCTTGGGAATCTGGCATGAGGGCTCACAGGCTCCGTTGATTTTGGGGAAGTGGGGTAAGCCTTGCCACCGCCAGTTAGCGTGGGATCTGTTGCATCATTGGTAGGCATTGCCACCCTTGACCGAGACTTCCCCTAGCTGTGTGTGTGTTTGGGGCTCCTGCTTTTGACCTCCAGGATGCCAACCTGTGTCTTAACCTGGGTCACGTCCTTAATGGCTAAGACGAGGCGATTGCTGTAAGGCTTAGACAGCATTGCTAATTCCTTAATTGTGTTGGCTTCCCTTGATCATGACTCTTTTGGGAATCTAATATCTATCCCTATAAATCCCATAACAGTAATCTAACATTGAGTTTTATTCTTATCAATTTGTATCTATTTAATGTGTCTGTTGCATCATTGGTAGGCATTGCCGCCGTTGACCGAGATGGTGTTCTGAATGTGTGTGCATGGACTGTTTATTAATAGTTATGTACATGTAGAGCTATGCACAAGTGTGTATGGTTCCTATGCATTCATAGAGCAGCATTACATGTAGCTTAGATCCCCGTGGCAGCCAGCCTAAACTGATTGTACTCCACAGACATTTGTCCGCAATGTCCATCTGCCTCAATGAGCCAAGAGACTTACAAGCAATTGATCTGTGTTCTCCGTGCGAATGGTTGGCAAAGCTGTCCTAAGTATAAAGCATTTTCAGGTGTCCCATTTTTTGACATTTAATGCTGCGCTACCATTTGTATGGTACCGTACACATTTGTCGTACTAAATCACCATATCTATGCATCGAGATGTTGCAGATACATGACACCTGTCCGTGGTATTATAGTGTTAGTTGTTGTATATGTAGAGCTAAGCACAAGTGTGTATGGTTCCTGCACATTCAAAGAGCAGCATTACATGTAGCATAGATCCCCGTGGTAGCCAGCCTAAACTGATTGTACTCCACAGACATTTGTCCGCAATGTCCATCTGCCTCAATGAGCCAGGAGACTTACAAGCAATTGATCTGTGTTCTCCGTGCGAATGGTTGGCAAAGCTGTCCTAAGTATAAAGCATTTTCAGGTGTCCCATTTTTTTGACATTTAATGCTGCGCTACCATTTGTATGGTACCGTACACATTTGTCGTACTAAATCACCATATCTATGCATCGAGATGTTGCAGATACATGACACCTGTCCGTGGTATTATACTGTTAGTTGTTGTATATGTAGAGCTAAGCACAAGTGTGTATGGTTCCTGCACATTCAAAGAGCAGCATTACATGTAGCTTAGATCCCCGTGGTAGCCAGCCTAAACTGATTGTACTCCACAGACATTTGTTCGCAATGTCCATCTGCCTCAATGAGCCAGGAGACTTACAAGCAATTGATCTGTGTTCTCCGTGCGAATGGTTGGCAAAGCTGTCCTAAGTATAAAGCATTTTCAGGTGTCCCATTTTTTGACATTTAATGCTGCGCTACCATTTGTATGGTACCGTACACATTTGTCGTACTAAATCACCATATCTATGCATCGCGATGTTGTAGATACATGACACCTGTTTCTATTTATATATTGTATCTTCACCTTATAGTGTACAATTCACCATAATCACTTATCCCCAAGCACCCTGTATATTTAAATTCCTGTCTTCACCCATCCTATCTCTTTTAAACTCTCTCTATCCTCCGGGCCCAACTGAGTGTCATTGTTCTTGGGAAACTGGCATGAGGGCTCACAGGCTCCGTTGATTTTGGGGAAGTGGGGTAAGCCTTGCCACCGCCAGTTAGCGTGGGATCTGTTGCATCATTGGTAGGCATAGCCACCCTTGACCGAGACTTCCCCTAGCTGTGTGTGTGTTTGGGGCTCCTGCTTTTGACCTCCAGGATGCCAACCTGTGTCTTAACCTGGGTCACGTCCTTAATGCCTAGGACGAGGCGATTGCTGTAAGGCTTAGACAGCATCGCTAATTCCTTAATTGTGTTGGCTTCCCTTGATCATGACTCTTTTGGGAATCTAATATCTATCCCTATCAATCCCATAACAGTAATCTAACTTTGAATTTTATTCTTATCAATTTATATCTATTTATTGTGTCTGTTGCATCATTGGTAGGCATTGCCGCCCTTGACCGAGATGGTGTTTTGAATGTGTGTGCATGTACTGTTTATTAAAAGTTATGTACATGTAGAGCTATGCACAAGTGTGTATGGTTCCTATGCATTCATAGAGCAGCATTACATGTAGCTTAGATCCCCGTGGCAGCCAGCCTAAACTGATTGTACTCCACAGACATTTGTCCGCAATGTCCATCTGCCTCAATGAGCCAGGAGACTTACGAGCAATTGATCTGTGTTCTCCGTGCGAATGGTTGGCAAAGCTGTCCTAAGTATAAAGCATTTTCAGGTGTCCCATTTTTTGACATTTAATGCTGCGCTACCATTTGTATGGTACCGTACACATTTGTCATACTAAATCACCGTATCTATGCATCAAGATGTTGCAGATACTTGACAAATGTTTCTATTTATTTATTGTATCTTCACCTTATAGTGTACAATTCACCTTAATCACTTATCCCCAAGCACCCTGTATATTTAAATTCCTGTCTTCACCCATCCTATCTCTTTTAAACTCTCTCTATCTTCCGGGCCCAACTGAATGTCATTGTTCTTGGGAATCTGGCATGAGGGCTCACAGGCTCCGTTGATTTTGGGGAAGTGGGGTAAGCCTTGCCACCGCCAGTTAGCGTGGGATCTGTTGCATCATTGGTAGGCATTGCCACCCTTGACCGAGACTTCCCCTAGCTGTGTGTGTGTTTGGGGCTCCTGCTTTTGACCTCCAGGATGCCAACCTGTGTCTTAACTTGGGTCACGTCCTTAATGCCTAAGATGAGGCGATTGCTGTAAGGCTTAGACAGCATTGCTAATTCCTTAATTGTGTTGGCTTCCCTTGATCATGACTCTTTTGGGAATCTAATATCTATCCCTATAAATCCCATAACAGTAATCTAACATTGAGTTTTATTCTTATCAATTTGTATCTATTTAATGTGTCTGTTGCATCATTGGTAGGCATTGCCGCCGTTGACCAAGATGGTGTTCTGAATGTGTGTGCATGGACTGTTTATTAAAAGTTATGTACATGTAGAGCTATGCACAAGTGTGTATGGTTCCTATGCATTCATAGAGCAGCATTACATGTAGCTTAGATCCCCGTGGCAGCCAGCCTAAACTGATTGTACTCCACAGACATTTGTCCGCAATGTCCATCTGCCTCAATGAGCCAGGAGACTTACAAGCAATTGATCTGTGTTCTCCGTGCGAATGGTTGGCAAAGCTGTCCTAAGTATAAAGCATTTTCAGGTGTCCCATTTTTTGACATTTAATGCTGCGCTACCATTTGTATGGTACCGTACACATTTGTCGTACTAAATCACCATATCTATGCATCGAGATGTTGCAGATACATGACACCTGTCCGTGGTATTATACTGTTAGTTGTTGTATATGTAGAGCTAAGCACAAGTGTGTATGGTTCCTGCACATTCAAAGAGCAGCATTACATGTAGCTTAGATCCCCGTGGCAGCCAGCCTAAACTGATTGTACTCCACAGACATTTGTCCGCAATGTCCATCTGCCTCAATGAGCCAGGAGACTTACAAGCAATTGATCTGTGTTCTCCGTGCGAATGGTTGGCAAAGCTGTCCGAAGTATAAAGCATTTTCAGGTGTCCCATTTTTTGACATTTAATGCTGCGCTACCATTTGTATGGTACCGTACACATTTGTCGTACTAAATCACCGTATCTATGCATCGAGATGTTGCAGATACTTGACAAATGTTTGTATTTATTTATTGTATCTTCACCTTATAGTATACAATTCACCTTAATCACTTATCCCCAAGCACCCTGTATATTTAAATTCCTGTCTTCACCCATCCTATCTCTTTTAAACTCTATCTTCCGGGCCCAACTGAATGTCATTGTTCTTGGGAATCTGGCATGAGGGCTCACAGGCTCCGTTGATTTTGGGGAAGTGGGGTAAGCCTTGCCACCGCCAGTTAGCGTGGGATCTGTTGCATCATTGGTAGGCATTGCCACCCTTGACCGAGACTTCCCCTAGCTGTGTGTGTGTTTGGGGCTCCTGCTTTTGACCTCCAGGATGCCAACCTGTGTCTTAACCTGGGTCACGTCCTTAATGCCTAAGATGAGGCGATTGCTGTAAGGCTTAGACAGCATTGCTAATTCCTTAATTGTGTTGGCTTCCCTTGATCATGACTCTTTTGGGAATCTAATATCTATCCCTATAAATCCCATAACAGTAATCTAACATTGAGTTTTATTCTTATCAATTTGTATCTATTTAATGTGTCTGTTGCATCATTGGTAGGCATTGCCGCCGTTGACCAAGATGGTGTTCTGAATGTATGTGCATGGACTGTTTATTAAAAGTTATGTACATGTAGAGCTATGCACAAGTGTGTATGGTTCCTATGCATTCATAGAGCAGCATTACATGTAGCTTAGATCCCCGTGGCAGCCAGCCTAAACTGATTGTACTCCACAGACATTTGTCCGCAATGTCCATCTGCCTCAATGAGCCAGGAGACTTACAAGCAATTGATCTGTGTTCTCCGTGCGAATGGTTGGCAAAGCTGTCCTAAGTATAAAGCATTTTCAGGTGTCCCATTTTTTGACATTTAATGCTGCGCTACCATTTGTATGGTACCGTACACATTTGTCGTACTAAATCACCATATCTATGCATCGCGATGTTGCAGATACATGACACCTGTCCGTGGTATTATAGTGTTAGTTGTTGTATATGTAGAGCTAAGCACAAGTGTGTATGGTTCCTGCACATTCAAAGAGCAGCATTACATGTAGCTTAGATCCCCGTGGCAGCCAGCCTAAACTGATTGTACTCCACAGACATTTGTCCGCAATGTCCATCTGCCTCAATGAGCCAGGAGACTTACAAGCAATTGATCTGTGTTCTCGGTGCGAATGGTTGGCAAAGCTGTCCTAAGTATAAAGCATTTTCAGGTGTCCCATTTTTTGACATTTAATGCTGCGCTACCATTTGTATGGTACCGTACACATTTGTCGTACTAAATCACCGTATCTATGCATCGCGATGTTGTAGATACATGACACCTGTTTCTATTTATATATTGTATCTTCACCTTATAGTGTAAAATTCATCATAATCACTTATCCACAAGCACCCTGTATATTTAAATTCCTGTCTTCACCCATCCTATCTCTTTTAAACTCTCTCTATCGTCCGGGCCCAACTGAGTGTCATTGTTCTTGGGAATCTGGCATGAGGGCTCACAGGCTCCGTTGATTTTGGGGAAGTGGGGTAAGCCTTGCCACCACCAGTTAGCGTGGGATCTGTTGCATCATTGGTAGGCATTGCCACCCTTGACCGAGACTTCCCCTAGCTGTGTGTGTGTTTGGGGCTCCTGCTTTTGACCTCCAGGATGCCAACCTGTGTCTTAACCTGGGTCACGTCCTTAATGGCTAAGACGAGGCGATTGCTGTAAGGCTTAGACAGCATTGCTAATTCCTTAATTGTGTTGGCTTCCCTTGATCATGACTCTTTTGGGAATCTAATATCTATCCCTATAAATCCCATAACAGTAATCTAACATTGAGTTTTATTCTTATCAATTTGTATCTATTTAATGTGTCTGTTGCATCATTGGTAGGCATTGCCGCCGTTGACCGAGATGGTGTTCTGAATGTGTGTGCATGGACTGTTTATTAATAGTTATGTACATGTAGAGCTATGCACAAGTGTGTATGGTTCCTATGCATTCATAGAGCAGCATTACATGTAGCTTAGATCCCCGTGGCAGCCAGCCTAAACTGATTGTACTCCACAGACATTTGTCCGCAATGTCCATCTGCCTCAATGAGCCAAGAGACTTACAAGCAATTGATCTGTGTTCTCCGTGCAAATGGTTGGCAAAGCTGTCCTAAGTATAAAGCATTTTCAGGTGTCCCATTTTTTGACATTTAATGCTGCGCTACCATTTGTATGGTACCGTACACATTTGTCGTACTAAATCACCATATCTATGCATCGAGATGTTGCAGATACATGACACCTGTCCGTGGTATTATAGTGTTAGTTGTTGTATATGTAGAGCTAAGCACAAGTGTGTATGGTTCCTGCACATTCAAAGAGCAGCATTACATGTAGCTTAGATCCCCGTGGTAGCCAGCCTAAACTGATTGTACTCCACAGACATTTGTCCGCAATGTCCATCTGCCTCAATGAGCCAGGAGACTTACAAGCAATTGATCTGTGTTCTCCGTGCGAATGGTTGGCAAAGCTGTCCTAAGTATAAAGCATTTTCAGGTGTCCCATTTTTTGACATTTAATGCTGCGCTACCATTTGTATGGTACCGTACACATTTGTCGTACTAAATCACCATATCTATGCATCGCGATGTTGTAGATACATGACACCTGTTTCTATTTATATATTGTATCTTCACCTTATAGTGTACAATTCACCATAATCACTTATCCCCAAGCACCCTGTATATTTAAATTCCTGTCTTCACCCATCCTATCTCTTTTAAACTCTCTCTATCCTCCGGGCCCAACTGAGTGTCATTGTTCTTGGGAAACTGGCATGAGGGCTCACAGGCTCCGTTGATTTTGGGGAAGTGGGGTAAGCCTTGCCACCGCCAGTTAGCGTGGGATCTGTTGCATCATTGGTAGGCATAGCCACCCTTGACCGAGACTTCCCCTAGCTGTGTGTGTGTTTGGGGCTCCTGCTTTTGACCTCCAGGATGCCAACCTGTGTCTTAACCTGGGTCACGTCCTTAATGCCTAGGACGAGGCGATTGCTGTAAGGCTTAGACAGCATCGCTAATTCCTTAATTGTGTTGGCTTCCCTTGATCATGACTCTTTTGGGAATCTAATATCTATCCCTATCAATCCCATAACAGTAATCTAACTTTGAATTTTATTCTTATCAATTTATATCTATGTATTGTGTCTGTTGCATCATTGGTAGGCATTGCCGCCCTTGACCGAGATGGTGTTTTGAATGTGTGTGCATGTACTGTTTATTAATAGTTATGTACATGTAGAGCTATGCACAAGTGTGTATGGTTCCTATGCATTCATAGAGCAGCATTACATGTAGATTAGATCCCCGTGGCAGCCAGCCTAAACTGATTGTACTCCACAGACATTTGTCCGCAATGTCCATCTGCCTCAATGAGCCAGGAGACTTACAAGCAATTGATCTGTGTTCTCCGTGCGAATGGTTGGCAAAGCTGTCCTAAGTATAAAGCATTTTCAGGTGTCCCATTTTTTGACATTTAATGCTGCGCTACCATTTGTATGGTACCGTACACATTTGTCGTACTAAATCACCATATCTATGCATCGAGATGTTGCAGATACATGACACCTGTCCGTGGTATTATACTGTTAGTTGTTGTATATGTAGAGCTAAGCACAAGTGTGTATGGTTCCTGCACATTCAAAGAGCAGCATTACATGTAGCTTAGATCCCCGTGGTAGCCAGCCTAAACTGATTGTACTCCACAGACATTTGTCCGCATTGTCCATCTGCCTCAATGAGCCAGGAGACTTACAAGCAATTGATCTGTGTTCTCCGTGCGAATGGTTGGCAAAGCTGTCCTAAGTATAAAGCATTTTCAGGTGTCCCATTTTTTGACATTTAATGCTGCGCTACCATTTGTATGGTACCGTACACATTTGTCGTACTATATCACCGTATCTATGCATCGAGATGTAGCAGATACTTGACAAATGTTTCTATTTATTCATTGTATCTTCACCTTATAGTGTACAATTCACCTTAATCACTTATCCCCAAGCACCCTGTATATTTAAATTCCTGTCTTCACCCATCCTATCTCTTTTAAACTCTCTCTATCTTCCGGGCCCAACTGAATGTCATTGTTCTTGGGAATCTGGCATGAGGGCTCACAGGCTCCGTTGATTTTGGGGAAGTGGGGTAAGCCTTGCCACCGCCAGTTAGCGTGGGATCTGTTGCATCATTGGTAGGCATTGCCACCCTTGACCGAGACTTCCCCTAGCTGTGTGTGTGTTTGGGGCTCCTGCTTTTGACCTCCAGGATGCCAACCTGTGTCTTAACCTGGGTCACGTCCTTAATGCCTAAGATGAGGCGATTGCTGTAAGGCTTAGACAGCATTGCTAATTCCTTAATTGTGTTGGCTTCCCTTGATCATGACTCTTTTGGGAATCTAATATCTATCCCTATAAATCCCATAACAGTAATCGAACATTGAATTTTATTCTTATCAATTTGTATCTATTTAATGTGTCTGTTGCATCATTGGTAGGCATTGCTGCCAATGACCGAGATGGTGTTCTGAATGTGTGTGCATGGACTGTTTATTAATAATTATGTACATGTAGAGCTATGCACAAGTGTGTATGGTTCCTATGCATTCATAGAACAGCATTACATGTAGCTTAGATCCCCGTGGCAGCCAGCCTAAACTGATTGTACTCCACAGACATTTGTCCGCAATGTCCATCTGCCTCAATGAGCCAGGAGACTTACAAGCAATTGATCTGTGTTCTCCGTGCGAATGGTTGGCAAAGCTGTCCTAAGTATAAAGCATTTTCAGGTGTCCCATTTTTTGACATTTAATGCTGCGCTACCATTTGTATGGTACCGTACACATTTGTCGTACTAAATCACCATATCTATTCATCGCGATGTTGTAGATACATGACACCTGTTTCTATTTATATATTGTATCTTCACCTTATAGTGTAAAATTCACCATAATCACTTATCCCCAAGCACCCTGTATATTTAAATTCCTGTCTTCACCCATCCTATCTCTTTTAAACTCTCTCTATCCTCCGGGCCCAACTGAGTGTCATTGTTCTTGGGAATCTGGCATGAGGGCTCACAGGCTCCGTTGATTTTGGGGAAGTGGGGTAAGCCTTGCCACCACCAGTTAGCGTGGGATCTGTTGCATCATTGGTAGGCATTGCCACCCTTGACCGAGACTTCCCCTAGCTGTGTGTGTGTTTGGGGCTCCTGCTTTTGACCTCCAGGATGCCAACCTGTGTCTTCACCTGGGTCACGTCCTTAATGCCTAAGATGAGGCGATTGCTGTAAGGCTTAGACAGCATCGCTAATTCCTTAATTGTGTTGGCTTCCCTTGATCATGACTCTTTTGGGAATCTAATATCTATCCCTATAAATCCCATAACAGTAATCTAACTTTGATATTTATTCTTATCAATTTATATCTATTTATTGTATCTGTTGCATCATTGGTAGGCATTGCCGCCCTTGACCGCAATGGTGTTTTGAATGTGTGTGCATGTACTGTTTATTAATAGTTATGTACATGTAGAGCTATGCACAAGTGTGTATGGTTCCTATGCATTCAAAGAGCAGCATTACATGTAGCTTAGATCCCCGTGGCAGCCAGCCTAAACTGATTGTACTCCACAGACATTTGTCCGCAATGTCCATCTGCCTCAATGAGCCAGGAGACTTACAAGCAATTGATCTGTGTTCTCCGTGCGAATGGTTGGCAAAGCTGTCCTAAGTATATAGCATTTTCAGGTGTCCCATTTTTTGACATTTAATGCTGCGCTACCATTTGTATGGTACCGTACACATTTGTCGTACTAAATCACCGTATCTATGCATCAAGATGTTGCAGATACATGACACCTGTTTCTATTTATTTATTGTATCTTCACCTTATAGTGTACAATTCACCATAATCACCTATCCCCAAGCACCCTGTATATTTAAATTCCTGTCTTCACCCATCCTATCTCTTTTAAACTCTATCTTCCGAGCCCAACTGAGTGTCATTGTTCTTGGGAATCTGGCATGAGGGCTCACAGGCTCCGTTGATTTTGGGGAAGTGGGGTAAGCCTTGCCACCGCCAGTTAGCGTGGGATCTGTTGCATCATTGGTAGGCATGGCCACCCTTGACCGAGACTTCCCCTAGCTGTGTGTGTGTTTGGGGCTCCTGCTTTTGACCTCCAGGATGCCAACCTGTGTCCTAACCTGGGTCACGTCCTTAATGCCTAAGACGAGGCGATTGCTGTAAGGCTTAGACAGCATCGCTAATTCCTTAATTGTGTTGGCTTCCCTTGATCATGACTCTTTTGGGAATCTAATATCTATCCCTATAAATCCCATAACAGTAATCTAACTTTGAATTTTATTCTTATCAATTTGTATCTATTTATTGTGTCTGTTGCATCATTGGTAAGCATTGCCGCCCTTGACCGAGATGGTGCTCTGAATGTGTGTGCATGTACTATTTATTAATAGTTATGTACATGTAGAGCTATGCACAAGTGTATATGGTTCCAGAGCAGCATTACATGTAGCTTAGATCCCTGTGGCTACCAGCCTAAACTGATCGTACTCCACAGACAATTGTCCACAATGTCCATCTGCCTCAATGAGCCAGGAGACTTACAAACAATTGATCTGTGTTCTCCGTGCGAATGGTTGGCAAAGCTGTCTTAAATGTAAAACATTTTTAGGTGTCCCATTTGACATTTAATGCTGCGCTACCATTTGTATGGTACCGTACACATTTGTCGTACTATATCACCATATCTGTGCATCGAGATGTTGCAGATACATGACACCTGTACGTGGTATTATACTGTTAGTTGTTGTATATGTAGAGCTAAGCACAAGTGTGTATGGTTCCTGCACATTCAAAGAGCAGCATTACATGTAGCTTAGATCCCCGTGGCAGCCAGCCCAAACTGATCGTACTCCACAGACATTTGTCCGCAATGTCCATCTGCCTCAATGAGCCAGGAGACTTACAAGCAATTGATCTGTGTTGTCCGTGCGAATGGTTGGCGAAGCTGTCCTAAATATAAAGCATTTTCAGGCGTCCCATTTAATGCTGCAGCTATAATTTGTATGGTATCGTACAAATTTGTCGTACAGTTCATTTGTCCCCCTCACATGCAGCCAGTGGGTGTGGCCAATGATTGCAATCTCATGCACCACCAGCTGAATACGTGCTGAAAGTGCCCAAAGGGCATCCTCATGAGGCCACAGTACCGGATCTATTCATCTAGATGTTGCAGATACATGACACCTGTACGTGTATATTCTGTTAGTTTTTGTACATGTAGAGCTAGGCACAAGTGTGTATTGTTCCTACGCATTCAAAGAGCAGTAGCTAATATCCCTCCTAAACTGATCGTACTCCACAGACATTTGTCCGCAATGTCCATCTGCCTTAATAAATCAGGAGACCTACAAGCAATTGATCTGTCTTCTCCATGCGAATGGTTGGCGAAGCTGTCCTAAATATAAAGCATTTTTAGGTGTCCCATTTTTTGACATTTAATGCTGTAGCTACAATTTGTATGTTACTGTACACATTTGTCATACCAATGACTATATGTTGCAGATGCATGCACTGAAACTTTTTTCTTGTGTATGGTTCCTACGCATACAAAAGAAGTAGCATTACATCTAGCTTAGAACACCTTGGCAGTGACTCTAGTTTCATTACTTTGGGTCTGTAAAACTTTAATCTGCGCGAACCGATCCTGAATTCAGGATTTTACCAATCCTGAATTCAGGATAATGAGTTCTTCCGTTTTATACCAACCATCGCAGTGAAAATTAAAATTATTAAAAGATAGAGGCTGTTTCACCAATGGTGCGCACATTCTATACCATAAAATAATTTTAATAATCTAGAAAGCTGCTATAACCCCACAATAGAGTGCAACCGAAATCCCGCGGTCGTACAATCCAATAATTGGTCGTGCACGTCCATAATTAGGGTCATTACGCCAGAGCCGAGTTGTGCACAACCACCCTCGATAATTAGAAATTGCCCATTGACTCTCCATAGTTCAATTTTTTTTTCATCCTTTTGGTTGTACGAGCATTCAACCCAAGTACAAAGTCTGGGCTTCCCAAGTACAAAGTCGGTAAGCTTATATATATGTATCGGTGTGCGTAGGTATCGTGTGTATATGTTTACAGTAGGTGTAAGTGTGTGTGCTCTATTATCTATGCCTCAGCCATCGTGCCGTGCCGTGCCATCTACATGCGTGCCCGTGCTAGCTCAATATTTGCCTTGAGCTTCAAACCATGTGTAAGCTTCACAGTTCAAAACTCACCTCGAAGCGGTTGCCTCCGTTTAACTGAGCCATCTACATGCGTGCTCCATAGTTGCCATACATCAATTGATTTTGTTGGGTGTCCTTACGCCTTTGCGCATTGAACCCAAATACAAAGTCTGGGCAACCCAGGTACAAAGTCTGTAAGCACCTGCATGCAGTGGGTGTATACGTGTGCGCAGCCATATTGCTGTGCCATCATCAACTAGCTTCACACGTAAATGCCTGCCGTGTCATGTACAAGCTTTGCACTCCCTGCTCTGTAATATATATGCGTGCCGTGTCATGTAGAAGCGTTGTATAACAAAGGTAATAGCCCTCCATTGAACTAAGCCTATACCTAACACTGTGAAGACTGCATTTTTAACGAATAAGTCTCCATAAAACACACTAGTAAGCTTCGCACATGCCTGCCGCTTTTGTTAAACAATTCAGGGTGTTGTAATAATGAATAATAATATAATATATAAAGCTGTACATCAGCAGTTACAGCAGCTGCGTTATGAACCTGTAGGAAAAAAAAGATGGGAGTAAATATTTATTTTGGTGCTTCCTCCACACACACGCGCGCACACACTCACACGCGCGCACACACACACACGCGCGCACACACACACACACACCCAAACACACACACTTACTCGTTCCTGCCACTAAAAATAAATCGTTGCAGTGCGTTTTTCTGTCTAGATCTCCAAAACTTGCACCGTCACGGACACATTTACACAAACCTCATATAGCCATGGGCACACCTCTACAGCTTTTAAAAAGCTTGCACCATCACAGACACATTTATACTAACCTTATATAGCCACGGGCACACTTGTACAGCTTCAAAAAAGCTTACATTGTCACGGGCATATTTACACTAATCAAGCACACTTGCACTGTATTAATAAAAGCTTACACAGACACGGTCACACTTGTACAGCTTTAGAAAAGCATCATGGGCATACTTACAATACCACGGATAGTTTTAAAAGATGCTTCTACGGTCTCACGGGCACACTTACACTAACCTATCACATTTGCACTGCATTGTCTGCATGCATTACACCGTCACGGGCACACATACACAAACTATGCAATTGGACAAGCTTATACTGCCATGGAGCACTAAAAGCTTGGATACCGATATTAAAAAATAGTATTACTATTCCATAAGCTTAAAGACTCGCGCTGGCACACTTATATTTGCCACACTTTTATACTAGGTAGCTTTACTTTACAGGCCCATGGGCACACATGATCACCCTACATTTACTCTACCAGGGTCACGGCCACATGTACAAGCTATCAGTACTTAAGGAGAAGCTTAGAGAGTCACGGGCACAGTTACACAAGCTATAGTACAGCCAATACCAATTACATTTGGCAATGTGGCATTTCTTTGGCTGCTATCCATTGAATCTCATTAGGGCCAAAAACAACATTGACATGCCCTGCATAGGAAGTAAGCGTTTTAGATTAAAAACTTCCATTGCATTAGGACTTGTTAGAAGCTTGCTTTGTGCTCTAACGTACATTATGCATTTTTACTTGCAATGATATCCAATGACTAAGCCAGACCCTTTTTTAGCTCGAGCGCGTACTAGTACACATGCACTCTATAGTACAGCAAATGCCAGTCTTATTCGAGCCTCGCTCACCTGTTTTACAACCTTCTCGACGCTACACAAAACACTCTATTAATACCAGGGTACTCCATAATATCTATGCCAATACGTACGTAACATTTGAATTGGTAATAATAATTCTATTTATAGCTCATTTAGTGTCGTTGCAATTCTTATTGGTAGATCAGAGCTCAGCTGGATCGACAATTCCGAGGTGAGCTTACACCCTTGCCATCTGTATAGATGATTTCGGTGAGAAGTCGTTTCCCTGGAAATGCGTGACCTAAAACGATGAATAATTGATGTGGAGGGCAAGGTATACAGTGGAGAACATGGTAGTTGGACAAATAATTTTTTCTCATAAACTTTTACTTTCGAATGGAGTATCTCAGTAGGCTTACATCTTTAATAAAATCTAATTGCACACATCTGAGCCTATACCACTTGGCCATATAAGCTTGAAAAAGAAATAGGTCACATGACTTCTAAGGCTCGTTAATTAATTATTTAGTGACTCCTCTCCAAAACAATTTGTTCGTCGGGTTTCTCCACGCACATTGAACGGATCCCAACGAAATTGGGTTTGTAACTAAAGGACCTACGTACGCAAGTTTTCAGTCTTACGCATCTAACATCGGACTAACCGTTGTGCCGTTATTCACAAAAAGGCGTCATTGTAGGGCCTCAAGTGTTCAGATCGACGTTTTCCCATGCGCTTTTAACAGCTTGCAGGAATTTCAGGTTAAATCGTACGATGGGCATTCTATCGATTTAGCTACGGTATGAGCTCATTGCGATAAAACTACCGTACAAAACATGTTTTGAAACATCAGTGGCTTGGTAGTGTCGCCATTTTGAATAATTTCGATTAATTATACTATGAATATAATTTCAAACACTGCGTCGGTCCGGTTATTTCTGATTATTCCAATGGCTGAGGGCGTAGCCTGTGTTGATGGAAACGGTTCTTTTGATAACCAAACCGACGAAGCTGCACCTACCGAGTACGAGTCGATCTTCAAGACGGGCTAGCAAGGCTGCTGTATTGACATGGACAGAGCTTAAAAAGCGACCGGAAGTCAGTCTCCACAAGGAAAGTACCCGAAGCGATTGTTGAAGCACTCTGGGAAATTCCAGGTACGTACCTGGAATATCCCAGAGTCTGAGTGCTTCAACAATCGTGTCAGTTGGTGACTTGGTGTGGAGACTGACTTCCGGTCGCTTTTTAAGCTCTGTCCATGTCAATACAGCAGCCTTGCTAGCCCGTCTTGAAGATCGACTCGTACTCAGTAGGTGCAGCTTCGTCGGTTTGGTTATCAAAAGAACCGTTTCCATCAACAAAGGCTACGCCCTCAGCCATTGGAATAACCAGAAATAACCGGACCGACGCAGTGTTTGAAATTATATTCATAGTATAATTAATCGAAATTATTCAAAATGGCGACACTACCAAGCCACTGATGTTTCAAAACATGTTTTGTACGGTAGTTTTATCGCAATGAGCTCATACCGTAGCTAAATCGATAGAATGCCCATCGTACGATTTAACCTGAAATTCCTGCAAGCTATCAAAAGCGCATGGGAAAACGTCGATCTGAACACTTGAGGCCCTACAATGACGCCTTTTTGTGAATAACGGCACAACGGTTAGTCCGATGTTAGATGTGTAAGACTGAAAACTTGCGTACGTAGGTCCTTTAGTTACAAACCCAATTTCGTTGGGATCCGTTCAATGTGCGTGGAGAAACCCGACGAACAAATTGTTTTGGAGAGGAGTCACTAAATAATTAATTAACGAGCCTTAGAAGTCATATGACCTATTTCTTTTTCAAGCTTATATGGCCAAGTGGTATAGGCTCAGATGTGTGCAATTAGATTTTAATAAAGATGTAAGGCTACTGAGATACTCCATTCGAAAGTAAAAGTTTATGAGAAAAAATTATTTGTCCAACTACCATGTTCTCCACTGTACGTGAAATGGTATGGAGGTGTTGTGCTTTTGGCTGTAGAAATTGTGGTGGTCAGTGTTTGGGCCTAGGTTTCTATCGGTTTCCATTCAAAAATGAAGGCAGACTACGAAGGTGGATTCAAGCGGTCCGTAGAGAGGATTGGCAGCCTTTGAAGTACTCGCGAATCTGTGGCGACCATGTTAGTTAGAAGTGTGGAAGTCACAATTGAGTGAGGAAGTCATTTGTTTTTGATGTAGGCAAGCCTGTTGACGAACCCAGTGATGTGGCTATGTCTCTTCACGATTCTCTTTCAAGGATGGCATGCAAGAGGAAGTATTTGATCAAAATTATGGCAGTGAAAGCGCAGCAGACGAAAGCTTGGCAAAGGAGAGGTGTGCTTTATATTATCTCTGCTTCAGCTGTAGCGGGTCGTTTGCTAGTTCAAGCAGGACTCGCAACAGAAACAGAAATCATCAGTATGGGAGTTATAGGGATGCAGCCCCCATGTCTGGAATAGCCACCCCATCTGCACCAATAGCTGGATCTGCTTATGTCTTAGCAACGATGATGAGCATGTGTGCTGTCATGCTGCCCTGCTTTGCCTTTGGCTACAGCCTACAAAAGCTATAGGCCTACATGACGGAGGACAAGGATGTCTGTTGCCGATCGATTGCTATAAGCCTACTTGCTACATGTATGGACCTAGCTTATCGATTACAGATAGGTCTGTAGACATGTACACCGTGCATTCTTTTAAAAATAAGCTTAAGTTAGCAAGCTAGTGCAGTCGGCAACAATCAAGCCAGATGACCGAGCAATAGGCCCTAATCCACGCTTCGTGGGCTTGGTCTGCACTTTTGGTTGCTATGGCTGAAACACACCACAAACACAGTCCTCACAGAGCCCGATTGAAACTAGTTGTAGGCTTCAAGTTCCAGGGCGATCGATAAAATAGCCAAATTTATTGCCATACTCTATACGCTGCCACAACGACATAGCGTCGCCGAAACGACGACCATCACCCCTCATGAAAAGGTCATTACTTGGTGTCAGCCCCACCGACTCCAGTTTTTGTTTGTAACGCTCCTTTCGCTTGAAATCTGCCGATTTACCCTACGTCTCAATAATGTTTTGCCCTCATAAAAATTTCACATGACTCTCACGTGACGCGCGGGTTCTCACCGAAATCATCTATACACGTTTCCTGTGCCACGTATACTATCAGCACCCAAGTCGCCGTGCCATCAAATAGCTTTATCTACGTCTCCCGTGCCATCTGCAAGCTTTGCACACGTCTGCCGTGCCATGCACAAGCTTCACACACATCTGGAATACCCACACCGTTTAAGCTACTTGTAACCGCACACGTTAATCGAAACGTCAAATTATCCATGTACATTTGAGACACATCCAATACAATCCTGTGACACCAGAACCCCCCTGCTGTCCGCTTGCTGTAAATAGTCTTTCTGTAATTAAACAAAAATTAAGTTTTGGTAGTGTTGACTATAATTAGCGCACACGTAAACAATAAATTAGTTTTTCGACGACTGTGCAAGCTGCGTTTAGTGTTGTTTGGGTGCTAAGCGGTCCCCAGCTTGTGAGCGTCAATGATCATGCCTTTGATTAGACTATCCAACTGGCAGCTCGAAGCCTCAACGTATACTGGGGGGTGAGTGATGCATGCACGGACGGAGCCTATAATTGTGCATAGTCAGTAAGCTTATGTATGTACTGGTGTGCGTAAGTATCGTGTGTATTTGGTTGCAGTAGGGGGAGGCGTGTCCTCAGCCGTCGTGCCGTGCCATCTACATGCGTGCCCGTATGTGCCTTGCAGTCTATGAGATTCAAACCATGTGTAAGCGTCACAGTCCAAAACACCGTTTAACTAAGCCATTTACATGCGTGCCCATGCTAGTTCCATAGATGCAATTAGTCCAATGTGTTTTTGATTGGTTGTACATACGACTATGGGGTTGTAAGCTTATGTGTGTATTGTTGTGCATAGGCACCGTGTGTATATATGTATGTAGTTGGTGTAAGCATGTCCTCAGCCATCCATGCCGTGCCATCTACATGTGTGCCCGTGCTAAGCTCGATAGTTGCCATATAGCAATTTATTTGTTGGGTGTTCGTACGCCTATGTGCATTTAACCCAAGTACAAAGTCGGGGTAACCCAGGTACAAAGTCTGTAGGGTGTCTAAATAATCTATGGTACAACAAAGGTAATAGCCCTCCTTTGAACTAAGCCTATACACTAGTAAGCTTTGCACATGCCTGTCGCTTTTGTTAAGGTTGTTGTAATAATGAATAGTACTACAATATATAGAGCTGTACATCAGCAAGAATATTGCAGCTGCATTATGAGCCTGTAGGGAAAAAAAAGATGGGAGTAAATATTTATTTCAGTGCTTCCTACACACACAAATAAATAAATATGCATCCACAATAATAATAAATAAATAAATGTGAACATTTACGCACTTATGTCCAATCTTATTGGAGGTTGATATTCACAAACTCTCATCAAAGTTATAAATTATTTAGTCGGAATTAGTGTTAGTTGCAATTGATTATTAATGATACCAATATAGTCACACCTGTTAAAAATAAAAGAATAAAAACCAATAATGTTAATTTGTCCAGCATATAAAAAGATGGGCTTAGCAAAAATGCACCCTTTTAACAGGAACTACAGCTGCACCATATGTCTTGTCCATGGGTTAATATTATCATCTTGCACTGTGACATGGTTATTACCATCGTGTGCTCAGTGGTTCATGCATTTGAGTGTAGTGTGCTCCACACATGTTAGTACACTGATGTTGTACTTACACAGGATAAATTAAAGAGTAAACTGGCATATCCAAAATGGCAAAGATTTATCCAGCCCGAATGTTATTGCCCTCGAGGTTACCATGTTGTGCACCATATACTTTGATGCACACAGCTCTTACCTATTTTTCCCCTCTCACAACAGGAAGTACATCTGCATCCTATGTGTAGGAGTTGCCAAATTGACACGATCTTACAAATGAATCTCACATCTGCTTGAGTCTGTAGCCACCCTGCAAGGCGATGCAGCTTACATTTTGGGGGCAATGAAGTTGGACAATGCAGATCAGGAGTTTTTTGTTTGAGCATTGCTTATGTTTAAGTGTTGTAAATAATGATCGATTGCATCATTATACAATCACACTAACATCAAGATACATGCACGTTATTATTTTTTCATTCTATGGCTTAACATTGGGTTAACAAATGCCTGCCAGTGGTTGAGCATCCCCTGCTGGTTTTGCTTGCCTTCTGAAATTGTTCCAAATCTTATGGTGGCAACTTCAATGAACTTTAGTACGTCACTCATCCCGAGTGGAACATGTGTCACCAATTTTCAAGAGAGTGGACACGTGCCTTATATTAGCTTGTCACCTTCTAAATAACCCTTTTCCTAGCAGTTTTGCGCAATTGTCTTGTCAAGTAAACAGATACAATTATTACAATGATTTGTTTGTCGACACAGCATTAGTACCAAGAACGTGGCACTAATTCCCCGAACACGTTTATAGGCTTGGCACCAGTGGTTGGTATTATATGAATTCCCTGGGTGCTTCCAGAGTTTTAGCAGATGTATTAAAGACTGTGATGATTCAATATCGTGCAAGTAAATACGACAAAAATGATGGCGCACGTTGGATCAATCTCCTGCTCTGCACGGTCGCATTATGTTGCTGTTGTAAGCAGTTTAATTTATGAGCTTTTAGGGATTTATACTAGGCTCAATCTCTGTGCAGACACCTCATCAGGAGGCAAGTGCAGGAATCTATCGCGAGTTACGTTAGTAACTCTCATATAGGATTTGACCTCGATTGTGAATATCATTAAAAAATGGGACCCGCTTCTAACGGATTCCTATCGATCGGATGGCTTAGCTAGTTGTTGGTATCGAACAAGGAATCAAAAGAGAGCCGTTTTGTGTTTGTTTGATGTCGCATAACCGTGTTGTTCAAGAGAACAAAAGGGATTCTGTTTTCCTCGTCCCCAGACGGAACGGCGGCCATTTTCTCCTTCCTTTATTTGTAAAGAACTCGAGATAAGAACTGTTTTAAAGGACGCGAATGATGCCAGTACGTTCAGAATTTCAAGCGGCAGTGCCCTTTTGAGTCAGATACTCGTGGATCTGTTGATAACTTTACTGGGGATAAAACTCGACACGGGAGCTGTTTCAAACAACGTCAGTGGTATCAATAGGTTCAGAATTTCAAGTTATATCCGTACAAGTGAGTATGTTCATAGGGATTGCTTGTTACAGTAGCTCAGGCTAGAAATGGTGTGTTTCAAGCCATACGGCCATGATAGATGCTGTAAGCCACACCTACTTGAGCTTAAATAGAACTACACGTGAGGCTTGGTGTTCCTGTTCGTAGTTTATATCGTTTGCTTTTGTTAGTGAAGTTGATTTTGTCAAAATGCCTTCATGTCAGCGTAAGGCTAGAGCTAAACGTCGAGCGGAATACCTCCAAAAGCGAGAGGAAATATTGAAGGAACGGTCGTCAGATGAGAGCAAAGAAAAATCACGAGAACGATATCATCGGAACCCCGAGCCAAAACTAACCGCTGAGGAAGAGAGATATCAGCAGAACTCCGATCGAAAGCAAGCCGCTGAGTGGGAAAAATATCACAAGAACCACGAGCCAATACTATCTTTAAAGCGGCAACGGTACAATGAAAATAAAGCGGCCATGAACAGTGCGGAACATCGGGACGGTTCCATCGCTTCTCCTGCAAAAAGAATGCGATTGCAAGAACGACCGACAGATCAACATGCTGCATGAAGCAAATGCCACCGTGCAAGGATAATGGACTTAGAAAGATATCTACCATAGTACCAATATAAACCCCAAAGGTACATACGTTCGTATTCGACTGAGTGATACGATACGTATTTTGAACATGTACATGCATGCGTGTATTATATTATAATGTTTATAAACCTTTGTGTTGCTAAGTCACCATGGACATAGTGCCCATATTACCAGGGCAACCTCATCCCTCCATCCTGCACATTCTCTCAGAAGGTTCTATATTCAGCTACTGTGTGTGGGATGGTGTCATCCTACTGACAGCTCAGACATGTGTGGTTCTATCATTGTAGTCATACAATATAATATTTAGTATATAGGTGTTACAGCAAGGTTGATGGGGGATCAAGGCAGATATGGAGGCAGCAAGCCACGTAGTTCTGCAAAAGTCTAATGGCATTCTCCATTTGAAGACCTGTTGAGGTATGCATAGGTGTCAATGGCCTGCCTGAGCATGCCATGAAGTTTAGCCCTTCCCACTATTGGGTTCTGCCTGCATAATTTTATTGTTTCTTCGAAGTGCACTGCGGTGACTGAATATGGCTTCTGTTTACCAAGCATGCTATCTGCTTACATGTATGTCTTTTTCAACACCTCCAAGACTTGATTCTTCCATTCTGTTTTAACATTTTAGAACGCTTCCTAGCTGTGCAGGTCACATGTGTAACTTTGGAAAGGAAAACAAAGGCATGGATATAAAAATCATGACACGCTATTTGACTGGTGTACTCCACATATTGAAGAGTACATCTACATGTATGGAGAAGACTGATATGGTCCTCCAGTGGTGCTACAAAAGTGAACGATAAGTGGGTGGTGCTTATCCTGAAATTGGAAAGAGGATTAGTTTGGCAATGCGATGGCAGTTTAATGAAGGTAGAGTGAGTGGATTTGGTGATGGTGCATATAGCACTTGTCCTGACCAGGTGGATGTCAGATGTCGAAATGCACCAATTTTGTCTTGGTAATATGGTAGAGTTGGTGATGGTTTAAATGTGGTGTTTAAATTTGTGCTGTGGTCACATATGGAGTTACAGTCATCCTAATGACAGCCCAGACACATTTGACTATAAATGAGGTGGGAGACAAAATTGTGTGTTATTATCATTGTGGTCATACAATGTAATATTTACTATAGGTGTTACAGCAAGGTGGATGGGGGGATCAAGGCAGATATGGAAGCAGCAAGTCACATAGTTCTGCAGACGTTTAAGGGCATTCTCCATTTGAAGACCTGTTGAGGTATGCATAGATGTCAATGGCCTGCCTGAGTATGCCATGAAGTTTAGCCCTTCCCACTATGTGTTGTGCTGTTAGCTGATATGGCTTTAATAGTGTAAAGATGTTGGTGCAATATCAAGGTAAATGAATGCTGCATCGAGTTGAGTGTATTAGTCATGTTTCTTTATCTACTCTGTAGAGATGTGCGTCAGCGTCTTCTGTCAGTTACAAAAATGGTGGTGTGACATTTGGTTCTGAGCCTCTACCAACACCAGAAAAAAATAGCAACTGTATGGAACACCACCAAGATACAGCAGTGGGTCCTACAGCTACCAGTCTGCCTCAATGCAATCAGCTACCATGGGAGAGTCACTCGTAAGGTAGCTACCAGCGCCCATATTACCTTATTTCTCCATATACCAGTAATTGGTACGCAATGAAGCTACAAGCTGTAAAAAAAGGTAATGGTGGTGTACAGGTGACATTTACTGAGCCTCTACCAACACCAGGTTAAAGAGCTTTGAAAGGGAAAATAAGGCTTAATGGAACATCAGTAAGATACTGCATTCATCCCTTTGAAGTGATGTAAGTGTCTAGTAACAGGTGGGGAGAAGAAAGTGCCTGTAGATCTATATGGGCTTGTAAAGTGTGTACCAGCTGCAGGTACATGTACAGTCATCACTTTTGTAGATTGCATCCTATCAGTAAATGCATGTTAGTATTCATTGCTTCTTTGAACATCTTATCTGATTACCAAACATGTTTAGGTCTGCAGGTGTTGATATGGCTTCTGTTTACCTGAATGTATCTACACTCAACAAAAGCAATTTATTAGCTCATGTATACATGTAACTTAACTGTGTTGCTGCAGTGTATGACTACATCAACACTTCTAAGATTTCATTTGAACACTTACTGTGTACAGGTCACAACTAAAAGTGAAGGTATGATATAAATATTCACTATTTCACTGAGTGTTTGAATGATGTTGGTCCTGAAATTTTTGAGAGACTTTGGTTGACAATGCAATGTGAAGGTGGCATGTACTGCGGAGATTGTTCAGTGGTGTTAGGGACCAGACTTGGTGATGGTTGTATTCAATGTAGGTGTGTGGAGTTAGTGATGGTGCATCACACTTTTCAGGGATCAGATTTGTTGAAGCTTCCTCCAGAATGTGGAGTGCTTATATTTGGTCCTTGATTGGAGTTCAGCCGACATGGCTGGTGGTGACTCGAAAATGTTGGTGTTTTGCGACTCAGAACGGACTGTTGCAGTTGTTGTGTGTATTGGAGCAGGATAGATGGATTTTTGCCTAGTTGCTGTGTTGTGTTGTAGTCATAGTGTGCATCATGTGACACTGGCACTAATTGGGTATGGTCATAATTAATGACGCGATAATAGTATATATACATTGCACATCAAAAAAGAGTGATGACTGACTTTCCCGGGATGACAACTACTGAACTACATTGATTTTAACACCGGTTCCGTGAGAATCGAATGTTTTTTGGGCTATTTTGTCGAACTCAAGTTTTAGAAAATTAGTCGGACGACCTTTTTTAGCCACAAAAGCATTTGAACATAGTAGTACAACTCTCTGCATGAGGGTTTGCACTATTTCTAGCGTCCTATGTACTTCTCGTTGTAACCTGCATTTGTTTTTAGTCAAACGGTTGGGCGCTTCACAGATGAGAGTACACTTTTTTCTGAAGCTTTTTCTAACATCGAAAACAGTCCAAATATACTTACCTTTGTAAGATGCGTCGGTTTTGTACACATTTAGACCGTCTAACTGTATGCGAGCGTTGAAACGAGCACTTTTTGTTATGTCGATCTTTGTGGCTGCGTTCCCAGACCAATGTATTATTCCGCGAGTGTGCTGCGTAGTGTCGAACTTGGCTGATATATAAGTCTACACGTGCGCTATTTTCCATTTGCATATAGTCATATATAGTAGCGTTCATACTACACATCAGAATATATATATGTCATCACTGCTGCTAAACAGAAGCTGCTTGCATGTGCTCTGTCTGTTACTCGCTCTGGCTTATTTCCCGTCTTTTTGATGTAGTGGTGGCTGCAGAGATATACCTCCAGTTCCACTTGGAGATAGATATATCCTTATCCATATCCAAATGCTCAAAGCTTATCCTTGCCTTCTTTTGCCTTCCAGAGCTCCCTTCATTCCTTTGATGCTTTAGCCTCATGCAGATATCCTGCATGCCAATGCTTTGATACACAGAACTTTAATCTAGTAGCTTTCTGCAACTGCAGCTCAGCCAGGCAAACATATGGCTTGCTGTCAAATGACTCTGAATATTACTGGCAAAACAGCAAGCCATGGCCATGTGATTGGCTAGCCATGTGTAGTCATATGACAGCAAGCCACAGTCATGTGCAGTCATATGACAGCAAGCTGCAGCCATGTGGTGTCATATGACAGCAAGCTACAGCCATGTGCAGTCACATGACAGCAAGCTACAGCCATGTGCAGTCATATGACAGCAAACTACAGCCATGTGTAGTCATATGACAGCAAGCCACAGCCATGTGGTGTCATATGACAGCAAACTACAGCCATGTGGTGTCATATGACAGCAAGCTACAGTAATGTGCAGTCACATGACAGCAAGCCACAGCCATGTGCAGTTATATGACAGCAAGCTACAACCATGTGCAGTCATATGACAGCAAGCTACAGCCATGTGGTGTCATATGACAGCAAGCTACAGCCATGTGGTGTCATATGACAGCAAGCTACAGCCATGTGCAGCCACATGACAGCAAGCCACAGCCATGTGCAGTTATATGACAGCAAGCTACAGCCATGTGCAGTCATATGACAGCAAGCTACAGCCATGTGGTGTCATATGACAGCAAGCTACAGTCATGTGCAGTCATATGACAGCAAGCTACAGCCATGTGTAGTCACATGACAGCAAGCCACAGGCATGTGCAGTCATATGACAGCAAGCTACAGTCATCTGCAGTCATATGACAGCAAGCTACATCCACGTGCAGTCATATGACAGCAAGCCACAGCCATGTCTGACCTTCAAAATGTGTGCCTGAGTTTCCATCACTGGTGTCTATCTGGGTTATGCCCTTAGCTACACATTCAGGATTTTACCGATCTGGTGATGGTTCAGAATTAGATAAAGCTATTGTCTTGCTTGGTTGACCACACTTACGTGGATGCTGCATGCAGCACTTTATGCAGTCTGTTCCTGCATGGCACTTGTTGCACGCTGGCTTCTGAGAAAAATGTTAACTTACATGCGCATGCGTAAAATAATAGGTGTAAGTCTGGGAACGAGTTTATGTACCTTACAGAGAAGTTTGTACGTAAACTATGCTAGCTATGAACATGCTATTCACTAGGCCTCTATTTGGTATCTAGAAGAATCCAAAAATGCCATCATATTTTGTTGAAAAGCGATAGAAAAAAAGTGTACCGATCAGCTCTCGAACATCAAAAAACGGGAAAGTGCGTAAGTCTCACCCGATACAAGTATGTTGTTATATATGCCACAAAGCTAAAATTTATACCAAATGACTCATCGAGAGTTGGCCTATCAGAAAATATGCTTTATAAAGCATACAGACCTTTTCCGACTAATTTTCCAAAATGTCGGTTCGACAAATAATACACTCGATTCTCACGGAAGCGGTGTTAAAAGAACTAGCACCGCATGATACTCTCAGATCGATGGGCTAAACAAGGGTATGGCAACAGATTTTTAGCCCAAATGTCTTTACCTTGGTTTTAGACACATGTCCAGATATCGCACGCATGAATCGATTAAGCTACGGGGTAGGCAGTCAGGGGCGGATGCAGGATTTTAGCGAGGGGGGGGGGGGGGGGGTTCTACATGAATTTTTGATGAAGGGGAGGGGCGCACGCGAAGCGCGCGTAAATTTTTGTGGTGCGCATTCTAATTTTTCCACAGATTTTATTGGACACTAAGGCAATCAACACCAACAAATGTGTGCCACTCGGTTACGTTCTGGTTTTACGGATTTAAATGGCTGTGTTGGAACATGTATGCGCGCTTTTCTTTGCTATTCAGTTGAGCCACTTAAAATTTACCATCACACTGATTCCGGCTGATGACCTACTTCAAGCAGTGAACAGTGTGACATTGGCGCGCGAAAACATTTTTTGTACACATTCCACAGATTGTACATGTATAGGGGGATTAGAAACGGAAAACGGAGGCAATATGTCATAACCAATAAATGCGTGCCACTCCGTTACGTTCTGGCTTCCAGCTAGGCTATTGTCGTTTTAAAGGGCTGCATGTGCTTCATCATATCGCAGATTTGCATTCGCCATTGTACGTTTACAAAATCACATGCGCCGGCTTAGTTTTTTTGCTATGTTAAAATTTACCATCATCTCTAAAAGCATGCAGCCAGGTGCATTCAACTTTGATGGGTACTAATACTAGCGCAGAAATCAAAATAACTGCGGAAAGAATCGCTCTATTACGTCCGCGGGTTAGATTTACGTATATAAATACCAGCCTATAACATATCTCGCAGTTTACAGAATATAGTACTAACCAAGGAATAAGCAATAAGAATAAGCTGCTTAGCAACTTCACGAAGTGCACGCTGAACTCTCCGTAGAAATGTATAGCTCACGTGCGCCGATTACACATCAATAATATTCATAATGTATTCATCTTTCCTCAATACGCATTGCCCTGTATTGCATCTGTATTGCATCATGAACGGTAGATACAAGTCACTTCTAGTTGGTTTTGTCCTGGATCTAAAACGTCTCCACTTTGAATTGCTAGCATATACCTTAATGAGACCATCTCGTGACTGACTTGCTAATTAGGAAGTCCGTAAACGATTTTCCTAATGCATTCACCTTTCTTCAATACACATTGATCTAAAACGTCTCCACTCTGAATTGCTAGCATATACCTTAATGAGACTATCTCGTGACTGACTTGCTAATTAGGAAGATGGTAAAAGATTTTCCTAACGTATTCACCTTTCCTCAATACGCATTGCCCCTACTCTGTAATGCATCATGAACGGTAGATACAAGTTACTTCTAAGTTAGTTTACTCCTGGATCTAAAACGTCTCCAATTTGAATTGCTAGCATATACCTTAATGAGACCATCTCGCCACTGACTTGCTAATTAGGAAGTCCTTAAAAGACTTTCCTAATGCATTCACCTTTTCCTCAATACACATTGCCACTACTCTGTAATGCATCATGAACAGTAGATACAAGTCACTTCTAGTTTGTTTTGTCCTGGATGTAAAATGTCTCCAATTTGAATTGGTACCATATACCTTAATGAGACTATAACTCGTGACTGACTTGCTAATTAGAAAGACGGTAAAAGATTTGCATAATGTACACACCTTTCCTCAATACATATTGCCACTACTCTGTAATGCATCATGAAAGGTAGATACAAGTCACTTCTAGTTGGTTTTGCCCTGGATCTAAAACGTCTCCACTTTCAATTGCTAGCATATACCTTAATGAGACCATCGCGTGACTGACTTGCTAATGAGGAAGTCCGTAAAAGATTTTCCTACTGCTTTCACCTTTCCTCAACACGCATTGCCACTACTCTGTAATGCATCATGAACAGTAGATACAAGTCACTTCTAGTTGGTTTTGTCCTGGATGTAAAATGTCTCCAATTTGAATTGGTACCATATACCTTAATGAGACTATATCTCGTGACTGACTTGCTAACTAGGAAGACGGTAAATGATTTGCCTAATGTAGTCACCTTTCCTCAATACATATTGCCACTACTCTGTAATACATCATGAACGGTAGATACAAGTCACTTCTAGTTGGTTTTGACCTGGATCTAAAACGTCTCCACTCTGAATTGCTAGCATATACCTTAATGAGACTATCTCGTGACTGACTTGCTAATAAAAGATATAGTACTAACCAAGGAATAAGCAATAAGAATAAGCTGCTTAGCAACTTCACGGAGTGCACGCTGAACTCTCCGTGGAAATGTATAGCTCACGTGCGCCGATTACAATCAATAAAATTCATAATGTATTCATCTTCCCTCAATACGCATTGCCCTGTATTGCATCTGTATTGCATCATGAACGGTAGATACAAGTCACTTCTAGTTGGTTTTGTCCTGGATCAAAAACGTCTCCAATTTGAATTGGTACCATATTCCTTTATGAGACTATATCTCGTGACTGACTTGCTAATTAGGAAGACGGTAAAAGATTTACCTAGAGTATTCACCTTTCATCAATGCGCATTGCCACTACTCTGTAATGCATCATGAAAGGTAGATACAAGTCACTTCTACTTGGTTTTCTCCTGGATCTAAAATGTCTTGAATTTGAATTGGTACCATATACCTTAATGAGGCTATCGCACGACTGACTAGCTAATTAGGAAGACGGTAAATGATTTTCCTAATGCACTCACCTTTCCTCAATACATATTGCCACTACTCTGTAATGCATCATGAACGGTAGATACAAATCACTTCTAGTTGGTTTTGTCCTGGATTTAATACGTCTGCAATTTGAATTGGTACATTATACCTTTATGAGACTATATCTCGTGACTGACTTGCTAATTAGGAAGACAATAAAAGAATTACCTAGCGCATTGCCACTACTCTGTTATGCATCATGAATGGTAGATACAAGTATCTTCTAGTTGTTTTTTTCCAGGATCTAAAATGTCTCCACTTTGAATTGGTACCATATACCTTGAAGAGGCTATCGCGCCACTGACTTGTTAATTAGGAAGACGGTAAAAGAGTTGCCTAATGCATTCATCTTTCCTCAATACACATTGCCACTACTATGTAATGCATCATGAACAGTTGTTACAAGTCACTTCTAGTTGGTTTTGTCCTGGATCTAAAATGTCTCCACTTTGAATTGGTACCATATACCTTGATTAGGCTATCGCGCCACTGACTTGTTAATTAGGAAGACGGTAAAAGAGTTGCCTAATGCACTCACCTTTCCTCAATACATATTGCTACTACTGTGTAATGCATCATGAACGGTAGATATAAGTCACTTCTAGTTGGTTTTGTTCTGGATCTAAAATGTCTTGAATTTGAATTGGTACCATATACCTTAATGAGGCTATCGCCCGACTGACTAGCTAATTAGGAAGACGGTAAATGATTTTCCTAATGCACTCATCTTTCCTCAATACATATTGCTACTACTGTGTAATGCATCATGAACGGTAGATATAAGTCACTTCTAGTTGGTTTTGTCCTGGATCTAAAACGTCTCCACTCTGAATTGCTAGCATATACCTTAATGAGGCTATCTCGTGACTGACTTGCTAATTAGGAAGACGGTAAAAGATTTACCTTGAGTATTCACCTTTCATCAATGTGCATTGCCACTACTCTGTAATGCATCATGAAAGGTAGATACAAGTCACTTCTACTTGGTTTTCTCCTGGATCTAAAATGTCTTGAATTTGAATTGGTACCATATACCTTAATGAGGCTATCGCACA
Source organism: Spongilla lacustris (assembly GCA_949361645.1). Lineage (NCBI taxonomy): Eukaryota > Metazoa > Porifera > Demospongiae > Spongillida > Spongillidae > Spongilla > Spongilla lacustris. Next base: position 17,596,638 of record OX442417.1, read on the forward strand.
ACTGACTAGCTAATTAGGAAGACGGTAAATGACTTTCCTAATGCACTCACCTTTCCTCAATACATATTGCCACTACTCTGTAATGCATCATGAACGGTAGATACAAATCACTTCTAGTTGGTTTTGTCCTGGATCTAATACGTCTGCAATTTGAATTGGTACATTATACCTTTATGAGACTATATCTCGTGACTGACTTGCTAATTAGGAAGACAATAAAAGATTTACCTAGCGCATTGCCACTACTCTGTTATGCATCATGAATGGTAGATACAAGTATCTTCTAGTTGTTTTTTTCCTGGATCTAAAATGTCTCCACTTTGAATTGGTACCATATACCTTGAAGAGGCTATCGCGCCACTGACTTGTTAATTAGGAAGACGGTAAAAGAGTTGCCTAATGCATTCATCTTTCCTCAATACACATTGCCACTACTATGTAATGCATCATGAACAGTTGTTACAAGTCACTTCTAGTTGGTTTTGTCCTGGATCTAAAATGTCTCCACTTTGAATTGGTACCATATACCTTGAAGAGGCTATCGCGCCACTGACTTGTTAATTAGGAAGACGGTAAAAGAGTTTCCTAATGCACTCACCTTTCCTAAATACATATTGCTACTACTGTGTAATGCATCATGAACGGTAGATACAAGTCACTTCTAGTTGGTTTTGTTCTGGATCTAAAACGTCTCCACTCTGAATTGCTAGCAATACTTTAATGAGACTATCTCGTGACTGACTTGCTAATTAGGAAGACGGTAAAAGATTTTCATAATGTATTCACCTTTCCTCAATACACATTACCACTATTCTGTAAGGCATCACGAACGGTAGATACAAGTCACTTCTAGTTGTTTTTTTCCTGGATCTAAAATGTCTCCACTTTGAATTGGTACCATATACCTTGAAGAGGCTATCGCGCCACTGACTTGTTAATTAGGAAGACGGTAAAAGAGTTGCCTAATGCATTCATCTTTCCTCAATACACATTGCCACTACTATGTAATGCATCATGAACAGTTGTTACAAGTCACTTCTAGTTGGTTTTGTCCTGGATCTAAAATGTCTCCACTTTGAATTGGTACCATATACCTTGAAGAGGCTATCGCGCCACTGACTTGTTAATTAGGAAGACGGTAAAAGAGTTTCCTAATGCACTCACCTTTCCTCAATACATATTGCTACTACTGTGTAATGCATCATGAACGGTAGATACAAGTCACTTCTAGTTGGTTTTGTTCTGGATCTAAAACGTCTCCACTCTGAATTGCTAGCAATACTTTAATGAGACTATCTCGTGACTGACTTGCTAATTAGGAAGACGGTAAAAGATTTTCATAATGTATTCACCTTTCCTCAATACACATTACCACTATTCTGTAAGGCATGACGAACGGTAGATACAAGTCACTTCTAGTTGGTTTTCTCCTGGATCTAAAATGTCTTGAATTTGAATTGGTACCATATACCTTAATGAGGCTATCGCCCGACTGACTAGCTAATTAGGAAGACGGTAAATGATTTTCCTAATGCACTCATCTTTCCTCAATACATATTGCTACTACTGTGTAATGCATCATGAACGGTAGATATAAGTCACTTCTAGTTGGTTTTGTCCTGGATCTAAAACGTCTCCACTCTGAATTGCTAGCAATACTTTAATGAGACTATCTCGTGACTGACTTGCTAATTAGGAAGACGGTAAAAGATTTTCCTAATGTATTCACCTTTCCTCAATACACATTACCACTATTCTGTAAGGCATCACGAACGGTAGATACAAGTCACTTCTAGTTGGTTTTCTCCTGGATCTAAAATGTCTTGAATTTGAATTGGTACCATATACCTTAATGAGGCTATTGCACAACTGACTAGCTAATTAGGAAGACGGTAAATGATTTTCCTAATGCACTCATCTTTCCTCAATACATATTGCTACTACTGTGTAATGCATCATGAACGGTAGATATAAGTCACTTCTAGTTGGTTTTGTCCTGGATCTAAAACGTCTCCACTCTGAATTGCTAGCATATACCTTAATGAGGCTATCTCGTGACTGACTTGCTAATTAGGAAGACGGTAAAAGATTTTCCTAATGTATTCACCTTTCCTCAATACACATTACCACTATTCTGTAAGGCATCACGAACGGTAGATACAAGTCACTTCTAGTTGGTTTTCTCCTGGATCTAAAATGTCTTGAATTTGAATTGGTACCATATACCTTAATGAGGCTATCGCCCGACTGACTAGCTAATTAGGAAGACGGTAAATGATTTTCCTAATGCACTCACCTTTCCTCAATACATATTGCTACTACTGTGTAATGCATCATGAACGGTAGATACAAGTCACTTCTAGTTGGTTTTGTCCTGGATCTAAAACGTCTCCACTCTGAATTGGTACCATATACCTTAATGAGACTATCTCGTGACTGACTTGCTAATTAGGAAGACGGTAAAAGATTTGCCTAATGTATTCACCTTTCCTCAGTCAATATGCATTACCCTACTCTTTAATGCATCATGAACGGTACATCTAGTTTGTTTTATCCTGGATCTAAAATGTCTCCCCTTTGAATTGGTACCATATACCTTAAAGAGACTATCTCGTGACTGACTTGCTAATTAGGAAGACGGTTAATAATTTGCCTAATGTACTCACCTTTCCTTTGCCACTACTCTGTAATGCATCATGAACGGTAGATACAAGTCACTTCTAGTTTTTTTTGTCCTGGATCTAAAATGTCTCCACTTTGAATTGGTACCATATACCTTAATGAGGCTATCGCGCCACTGACTTGTTTATTAGAAAGACGGATAATAATTTGCCTAATGTACTCACCTTTCCTTTGCCACTACTCTGTAATGCATCATGAACGGTAGATACAAGTCACTGCTAGTTGGTTTTGTCCTGGATCTAAAATGTCTCCACTTTGATTTGGTACCATATACCTTAATGAGGCTATCGCGCGACTGACTTGCTATTTAGGAGGGCGGTAAAAGATTTTCCTAATGTATTCACCTTTCCTCAATACACATTACCACTACTCTGTAAGGCATCACGAACGGTAGATACAAGTCACTTCTAGTTGGTTTTTCTCCTTGATCTAAAACGTTTCCACTTTGAATTGGTACCATATACCTTAATGAGGCTATCGGGCCACTGACTTTCTTATTAAGAGGACGGTAAAAGATTTTCCTATTGTACTCACATTTCCTCAATACATATTGCCACTACTCTGTATTGCATCATGAACAGTACACTTCTAGTTGGTTTTGTCCTGGATCTAAAACGTCTTCACTTTGAATTGCTAGCATATACCTTAATGAGACCATCTCGTGACTGACTTCCTAATTAGGAAGTCCATAAAAGACTTTCCTAGTGCATTCACCTTTCCTCAATATACATTGCCACTACTCTGTAATGAATCATGAACAGTAGATACAAGTCATATAATGTTTGTTTTGTCCTGGATCTAAAATGTCTGCAATTTGAATTTGTACCATATACCTTAATGAGACTATATCTCGTGACTGACTTGCTAATTAGGAAGACGGTAAAAGATTTGCCTAATGTACTCACGTTTCCTCAATATACATTGCCACTACTGTGTAATGCATCATGAACAATAGATACAAGTCACTTCTAGTTGGTTTTTTCCTGGATGTAAAATGTCTCCAATTTGAATTGGTACCATATACCTTTATGAGACTATATCTCGTGACTGACTTGCTAATTAGGAAGACGGTAAAAGATTTGCCTAATGTACTCACCTTTCCTCAATACACATTGCCACTACTCTGTTATGCATCATGAACAGTAGATGCAAGTCACTTCTATGGGGTTTTTTCCTGGATGTAAAATGTCTCCAATTTGCATATACCTTTATGAGACTCTATCTCGTGACTGACTTGCTAATTAGGAAAGCGGTAAAAGATTTTCCTAATGTATTCACCTTTCCTCAATAGAGATTACCACTGCTCTGCAATGCATCATGAACGGTAGATACAAGTCAAATGAAGTTGGTTTTCTCCTGGATCTAAAACGTCTCCACTTTTAATTGGTAACATATACCTTAATGAGGCTATCGCGCCACTGACTTGCTAATTAAGTAGACGGTAAAAGATTTTCCTATTGTACTCACCTTTCCTCAATACATATTGCCACTACTCTGTAATGCATCATGAACGGTAGATTAGGGTTATTTTGAAAGACAAGGGGGTACACAACGTGTCAACTCAAGGCAGAAAATGGGAGAGGCAGAACCTCATCCTCAAGACATACCACGCGGGAGTGCCTCAGGCGTCTTTGCAGGAGAGGCTGTTGCTGGGGGCTTCCTAACAGGAGAAGGTGATTTCCCACCGCCCTCCTCCATGGAGTCGAGCAGAGCTTTCTCCTCATCATCGACTGCTGTGGCCCAATCCCTTTTGGGGGACTGGCTCACTGACTCCACAAGCCACCGTCCTAGACCATCATCGCCACTGCTGGCTAGGAGGTCATCTGTCTCATCTGGCATCTCTACCAGGTTGTCATTGCCAACCTCCACTTGCTGCTTTTGGGCATCAGTGGGGCAAGAGGACAATAAACACAAGGCAGAGTGCGCAGTAGTGGGAACCGTTAGGTTCCCACCTGTAACAGAGGGGGCTGTTTTACCACCAACCGTTAGGTCGGTGAGCCCTGTGATCATAGATGCCCCTTCATGTTGTGCATGTGGAAGCTGTTGGTTGGGGACTTCTGTATGTGGTTTGAAAGTTTTCCATATATAGACATGTTTGGGAGGACAGTGTGAGAGGAGGATCATGTGTATATACATATGCATGTATATTCCTTTTTTGTACACATATATAGTAGACAGACAGGTCAAGCAAGCAGGAATAGACTTTGACATGTACATGAAAGGCTTCTTGTGATGATGATGATGATGATGATGATGATGAGTGTGGCAGTGTATATGTGTGAGACATATATCAGGTGAAGGATGGGGGAAAATAGAAAACACAACCCACTACACATCATCCAAGCTTTTAGGCAAGGAAGGGTGTGCGTTATATAGAGGGGTTTTCTTTGTATGTGTGTTTTTTCCTCTTTATCACTTCTGGACTCAACATTTCCCATTATGACGGCGGGTTTGTCTTTAAAGAAGTGGTCTGTCGTACCCGCCTTGGCTTTCGACATGGCTAAGATACGAATAGAGTCCTCTTTATTTCTCTCTCTCTGCTTAACAAACTTTTGACTGTAGCAGGGGAACCGCACATCTTGTGTATATGCATACACGCATATAAACACACACAAGAGAGACACATGCATATGCCAAAAAAAATGCATGGACAACGGGAATGCACACACTCAGTTCTTCCAAATCTTATCTTGAGCTTCCACTTTCTTTATAAGCTTGGGCATATATTTTTTGTATGGGCTAAAGAAATTTCTTTCTTGCCTTGTATACATATAGCCACTTACAGCTTTTTTATTCAGAGAGAGACACACACGACAGACATGTTGAATAAAGAAAAGAAGAAGGAGAGAGGGGGGTGCTTTTAAACAAGAAATTTCTTTCTTGGCCACCACCACCGCTACTGCACAACGACTTTCTTTTTTTGTCTCGGGTCTTAAACTCTCCAGAGAGCGACGCTCAGTATACATACGACTGCCGACCATTGCTATATAGTTCTTTTTGGGGGCAACCTGGTTGCGGTACAAATCCCCTTACTTCAAACCTTTTTTCCGGCAAACACGCCTATGTTGCGTTTCAAGAGGTGGGGTTCCTTTTAAGGTTCCATGACACTCTTTACTTTGTCAACACTACTTGCTGTGGCGTTTTTAGGGTTAGGGTTAGGGTAAGGCATTTATTTCTCATAAA
>OX442417.1:17607502-17622008 GCA_949361645.1 Spongilla lacustris
ACGTAACCGTACGTACTATTACGTAACAAATGCTATAAATATATATCACGTGGGGTAAAAATCCGCCTTCTTTCCTCCGATCGCTATTGATGAACTCGTCCCCAGCATTATGACTCTATACTACATAAATAATCATCTTAATTAAACACATTTCGTGTAATTTGCTGGCGGCTGGTGCGCCCCTATCGTTATTTTGGCGCCCCCTTTTTAAGGCCAGCTGGGGGGGCAATTGCCCCCCCTGCCCCCCCGGCCACCTCGCCACTGACCATCTGGTAGCATTCATTTGCCGTGAGAGGCCCGTTCTTCTGCAGGGCAACGCACACGACTGGGTTTTTGTCGTAAGTTTACTTTTTTTTATAGCCACGCACATTTGCAAGCCGCGCGCCCACTGCTCATGTTCAATTACGCACAGAACCACGCAGGTCTCCCATTCGAATCGGCAGACGGTTGGACGAAAGCTATTCAGGCCATATTCATGCAGCATAAAGGCGTTGCCATTTCAACAAACACCATCAGAGCGTCATATGTTACTGACCTTCTCAGCGGAGAATCTGGCTCTGAACTTCCCGAGCATGTGCTCTCCCAAGTCGCACGCGCCATGAGGCACTCGAGGGCCGAACAGCTACGTACGTACGACAAAAGGACGTCTTCGGACAAAGTCGCTCGCGCGGTCGAACACACAGCAACACGAGTAGCCAACGCGCTAGACATTCCGGGGCCCTCTTCGTCGACGCTAACACATAAAAAAAAGGTCCATCCCCCTTCTGTCGGAGACGTAGTTGGCCTCGTGGAAGACCGGTCAACTGACGAACACCCCGTGATCATGCTGGGAAAGGTTATGCGCGTCTTCCCTGACGTAAATGAGGTGCTTCTTGCCCACTTGAACCCCCTTCCTAAAAGCAAAAAGACCGCTCCCACCTACAAACTGACCGTCGGCAAAGACGCTTGGGTCGAATCGATCCACTCGCTTGTGTTTCCCGTTGACGTTGTGTACGACCAGAAGTCGGCCACGTACACACTCAGAACACCCGTACGCGACATTCATGATTACGTTCATAATGACGACAGTAGCTCCGATGATGATTGATTAATTGTGCATGTAAATTCATTTATTAACACATTGATCTTTTTAAATAAGTTACTGGTCAGACTAAAAGGATAAAGGCAGGCGCGCACCAATTATGATGTCGCTTGCCCAGATGACCTTCGTTCGTGTTGTGCCGAGAGCTTAGGGTTAGGGTTTAGGAACCCTTCAGACTCGCTTAAATGCATTAAGCTGGATCGCTCAGCGTGGATTTGGACTCTTCCCGGCAAGTTATTTATTGTGCGTACACGCACGGCCTGCCTACCTGCCTGCCACCGCCCCCCACGTCATAATGACGTCACACAGCCAAAACGTTTCACTGTCCAACACTGGAGAAGAGCCGGTGCTTGTCGTCGGCTCAGGCGAACTTGGCAGTGAAAGATCTATCGGCCAAGGGGTTTTTTGAGGTCGTGGGACCTCCAGTCTCTAAACGCCGACCACATTCTTGGGCCATGTTGGATCTCCGCGACTGTATAGCTCACGCTCGAAAAGAACCCTTCGGGCTACGTGGAACCAACACATGAGCTTGCCCACCCGATTTTGTCGCTCTACCCTACTCGGGCGCCTTGCAGTGGCGACTGAAAGTGTGTCGTGAATATCATTACCACTAGGATCCCTGCATAATTATTAACGAATTACTCAGCAGCTGGGCTATGGGAAACGTATCCTCACGTGCGCCGTATGAAATTATTAATCACTGAGCCCCTGGGCCGGCCGCGCACCTCCGCGTATTATCTAACCTAGTGTCCGTATACCTAATATGTGTATCCGCCCCCTTCCTTACGATACACGCAACAGTTGTGTATATATATATATCTAACTTTATGCCTGGGCTATCCGATGCTGTTGCGCTGGCCCTCTCCCCTCCCGCCGTCTCAAAGTTCACTCGATTATAAACCACTGGCTATGTCGCTCGTACCGTATATCCATTTCAACAAATGTATTCCTTGTACTGTATGCGTGTCGACAAGCCGTTTTAAAACCGCACGAGCCGTGACCGGTGGCATACTCCTGCACACAATTCCTTGCTGCCCCCTCCCCCCCCCCCTTCCCTGCTTAGATAGACGTTCCGTAAAATGCAGCAGCTAAGTTAGGCTGCCGTATATCCTTTTCAACACATCATTATATTTTATTCATACCGAAATTTTAAAATATATCAATGGAACCAATGCAATTCTTAGCGTCGCGCGTTGAACGCTTCCAGCATCATTATACAAACCATTTTTATTTTTGCATTCTTCTGCACTGCGTTTACAGTATATACTGGTCACTATAATACTGCATGGAAAGCGGTTCAGAACGAAGCGACGCCGGCGAGCTTGCACCTCCGGCAGCAGATCCTGTCCGTAAACGACCCCGCCGTGAAGCGCTTCAGCTACGTCTGGCTGACTTTCCTGCAACGCAGCGTCAAATGACACTGCTAAAGGCATTCCTGCAAGAACCTTTGTCGGAGACGCGTCGAACCGAACCGCTTAGCAATATAACCGTTCAGGCAACTCAACGACGCCTTTTGAGTAAGTCAGTCGATATATATATTTATTGCATGTTGCAGTGATGATATCTCTACATGCACCCGCCCAATGCAGCTTTCTTGGGATACGTGCACAGCCGACACCCTAGTACTAAACCCGACATGACTCAAGTCACAAATGTTGAACTGTTGAGACTATTTTTAAAATTCATGGAGGCATGTTCTATACACTTCGTATATACGCAACGTGCATTATACTCTTTATATAGGACGAGAGAAGGTCAGCTCCAGGGACGCTGTCCACCTACTGCCAATCTTTTCTGCACGCCATAAACTTCATGGCGACCAGCAGCGACTGTGCCGCTACATGTAATATCGTCAGAAACTGGTTAACCTCATACCAGAAAGCTGCTCACCGGGCTAGAGACGTTTCCTGGCAAAGGCTGAAAGCCAAAGGTGAAGTATATAATATATAATATCATTATAAATTTAAATTCATATAATAATAATGATATTATAATTATAAATGCATATACATGCACGTTTCAATTTCCATAATTTTTTTTTAATGTTCGTATATATATATATATATATGGAACGTTCTATGAGATTTTGATGCTTGTGAATTTTATATATATAGCATCCAATTCAAAGCGCTATATCTTCAAAAGAGTTTGCACTATTGACTTCCTATTTTCAGCACTTCATACTACACCATTTCTCTATGCTAAAATATATTTTGGGGTCTTGCACTTACTCCGTGCCAGGATTGCAACGTCCGATACCACACCGGGTTCAAACCCGACATAACTTTAGGTAGGAGTAATCAAATCGCTTCAAATTCGGTTTGTAGGTAGAGAGGTCCTATACCTATTGATTTGTTCTGTTCGTTAATTTTCATACAAACCGTTACGGAGAAACAGCTGTGCAAAGTAGGTACACGTTTCCCGCTCGAATCGCGCCTTTATATGTACACGGAACAGTTTCCATTCTCCGGAGTGCATGAATATTCAACTATTCCTATAGGGCGTGATAACCACACCTATAAGGTCACCAAACAAACGGGCGGCTGAATTGTAGTGCTTGTTACGGTTGTTTTTCGGTGTAGATAAACGATATGGTAACGTATAACACGAGTGAAGGCGAGCTCGTCGAGTCACTGAATCTACGGTGGCCCGGTAGGTCGCGCTCTCGAGCGATGAGCTTCGAGCGTTGTGCTCAAGACACAAAAGCAGTTAAGCTCAGAGCCGTAAGCCCAAAGCCCAGAGCCGTAAGCCCAAAGCCCAGAGCCGTAAGCCCAAAGCCCAGAGCCGTAAGCCCAAAGCCCAGAGCCGTAAGCCCAAAGCCCAGAGCCGTAAGCCCAACGCCCAGAGCCGTAAGCCCAACGCCCAGAGCCGTAAGCCCAAATCCCTGAGCCGTAAGCCCAACGCCCAGAGCCGTAAGCCCAAAGCCCAGAGCCGTAAGCCCAAAGCCCAGGGAGAACTATGGGATGGAAAGGCTATATTACGTCATTGCATGTTTACAGTGTCACGTGCGACATCAGATTAGATATTATTACCTATACTTCGCAACGATGCTAAAGTGGAACGTAAGAAAGGCAGCTCATTGTTAGCGTACAGGCTCTCATCCGTATCAACTTGGCAGGCCTCATACTGCGCTATTGGAGACAAAACAAGACTATTGCAGTAATACTCGCATATTTACGCTTCGTCCACCATGCACCACGTTTCAGCTGGGTGTGTTTCAAGATTTGTATTTTGCGAAATGCGCGTTTTATTTTTTTAATAATCTATAACTGATGTGCCTAACGAGTACCAGGATTTATGCGCCCAACTCACAAAATTGGTTGCATCCGAACGCCCCACCGCACTACAAGCCCTCCGAAAACTAGAAGCCCTCCAAAAACTAAGTGCATGACTAGTCATTTTCATTCCAATTTGGACAATTCGTATAAACAAAAACAATACATAACTTTGCAACTATCTGCTGTGATGTTATCTTATGCTATATTCAAATAGGACAGAACATGATCAGCTAAAAGTTTAAATTCATCAGGGTAGAATAGGGGTGGCTGGCTGACACAGTATATGCTAAATGGTTCACATCAACGTCTTGAATGTAATCACCACCTATAAATAAAGTAACCAATAAATAACATGTATGCTAATTCAGTGCGTTGCAACATACCCATGTTTCCAACAAGGTGATACAAGTCAGTAGGAACATCACAAGGACACGACGCTAGCCTGTTCCATCATATTCTGTGGTTGTTCCATCTCAACTTAAATTCATCCAGCTCTCTGGCCAAAACACCTCCAAATACGTAAGCAGCTAGGTGCCTTAAAAATGGAGAACATATATACATAAGCACACATCTGCATACATACATGTAGACGTAAGGCATATACTTATGAAGTTCAATGGTAGTGTCATACAATCCTTCTTCCACCAGTCCCTGAAAATGATAATTTTCAAAAAGATATGCACATACAACAAAATACCTTAAATAGGTTAATCCACCAATCTGTTTTGAAACATCTCAGTCTGGACCAAATGAGAATTGACGTACTTACAGTGTTTCGGATGGAGCTTCCAAACACAAAGCTGTTTGGTCCAGAATAGCAATCATGATGGTGGTGCTGAAGTAACATTTGACACACAGCAATGGTAACATTTTCACTCCCACAATCTGCTCTTATGCACACAGGATATCCTGCAAGGCCAAACAACAATAACACTGTAAACACATGAAGCCAGAACAAAGGAACAGTCAAAACAAGCTGTGGCCAAGTGCACACATAAGTACCACCCTCTCAACCCACATTGTTTATCTAAACACACAACCCTTAAACCACAGGGCTACTAAGCTACAGATGGGTTCTGGAACCATGCACACATACACTTACATGTACATGTACATTCTAATCAATTGATCATACTTGTACACACACAGTGCACAGCAAATCCTTAAAGGCTCGCCTGAGGTGTAAGGCCGATAATCTCCTCTTAAAAAGCTAAACCTTGCCTTGCAACTTGACAACTGTATCCAAGTACATGTAGTGCTTTACAACCACAGCAGGATCATTGTTTGTGGTAGAGAGCTTTAACCACAAGATATTTCTCGAAAATCTGATACAATACAATAGGTAGGTAATATGAGACATGCATGAACATGTTGGTTTCCTAACATACCCATCTACGCAGGCATGAATGGGAAAACCATAGGGTTTCAATTTGTCATATCCATCAATATGCCAGCACCAGTTAGGCCCCTAAAACCTTTATTCAGGCGTGCACAATGCATTACATCACTGGTGTACCTTATTTGTGTATGTTCTTCTTCTGAGGCAATGCTTCTTCCTTAGCTTGGTACCTTCAGGATCCATGATAGCAAACAGCATCATAATAGTGGATCTGTTTGCATGCATACACACACACACACACACACACACACACACACACACACACACACACACACACACACACACACACACACACACATATTTGGTTTGCAACAATCTCCACATGGCTCTGTAACCCAGAAGGCAATTTGATGTTTTCAGCTCAATCTGAGGGGGGACAAGGGTAAATTGTGGTTAGTACATGAATAAAAAAACGGAACACCTTGATAGCTTCAACTAGTTGTTGTAGAGGTGTTTCCAGCTGGCCACGTCGTTTCAATCCAAGCTCAGCCAAGTGTTCCGATTAAGCCAAATGAGCCTACAATTAAAAAAATAAAACGCGCATTTCGCAAAATACAAATCTTGAAACACACCCAGCTGAAACGTGGTGCATGGTGGACGAAGCGTAAATATGTGAGTATTACTGCAATGGTCTTGTTTTGTCTCCAATAGCGCAGTATGAGGCCTGCCAAGTTGATACGGATGAGAGCCTGTACGCTAACAATGAGCTGCCTTTCTTACGTTCCACTTTAGGATCGTTGCGAAGCATGTCGCCATAGATATTAGAGGTAATGATGTCGCTAACTTTCCGTCACGTGACACTGTAAACATGCAATGACGTAATATAGCCTTTCCATCCCATAGTTCTCCCTGGGCTTTGGGCTTACGGCTCTGGGCTTTGGGCTTACGGCTCTGGGCGTTGGGCTTACGGCTCTGGGCGTTGGGCTTACGGCTCTGGGCTTTGGGCTTACGGCTCTGGGCGTTGGGCTTACGGCTCAGGGCTTTGGGCTTACGGCTCTGGGCGTTGGGCTTATGGCTCTGGGCGTTGGGCTTACGGCTCTGGGCTTTGGGCTTACGGCTCTGGGCTTTGGGCTTACGGCTCTGGGCTTTGGGCTTACGGCTCTGAGCTTAACTGCTTTTGTGTCTTGAGCACAACGCTCGAAGCTCATCGCTCGAGAGCGCGACCTACCGGGCCACCGTACTGAATCAGTCGGCGGATGAGTTCGAACTGTACGAATACGACGATCGATATTCAAGCTCGATACATTGGACGAGGATGGAGAGATTGAGAAAAGTAGCGATGGCGGTCGTACCACTGACGTTGGTGGTTGTATTAGTGATAGGGAGTGAGCAGCCCCTGAATTACCAAAAGAGCCACCAGCCCCACCCCCACATAGCCAGGGGCTAATGGGGCTAGGCCCTTCACTACAAGTTCGCTCAGCAGCCCTGGGGCCAAAGAGGCCATCCCCACACAGCAGAACCACAAGCCCCCTCACTGCAAGTGCACACTATATACCTTTGGAACCATTATGCCTCATGCTGCAATTTAAATTAATGGCCTCACATTCCAAATAGTGGAGCCATCAAGTGGAATTAACAGGCCCCATAATTCCAGCAAGGGAGCCACCAGCTAACCTGGCCTATGGAGCTAACATCCACAATGCCAGTGGAGACACCAGCCCTCTCGCAGATAGATCATCAGACACCCACACTGCCAGCAGGGATGTGGCCCCCACAATAATGCCAGTGGAGATGCCAGCCCTCAGGCTGCAAATGGAATCAGCATCCCAAACAATTTCAGGGGAGCTATGAACTACAGGTACCAACAACACGTGATGACCTCACTACCAGATCAATCATTAACCCTCACTCTGCAAGTGGTCTTAACAGGCTCCACACACTGGGACCAAACCCCCCCCCCCCCCACTACCTTTCTTTCAATGCAAGTTGAGTCAGCTGGGATCCCCACACAGTAGAACTGCCAGCCCCCTCACCCCAAGCTCATGAACAATACCAGTGGAACCTGTAAAGTCTACACTGCAACTGAACTTAATAAATAAAGCCTCACACTGCAGCCAGCAGCCCATGGAACCATTCTTACAGAACACCCTCAGCTACCCAGGGCCAATGGGGTAGCCTCCACAAAGTCAGTGAAGATGCCACCCCAAGTTGAGTCAGCAGCCCCCACACAAACAAGGGCCAATAGGGCCAGCCCCACACAGTACAACCACCAGCCCCTCTCAGCTCACTTCAAATAGAGCCACTAGACCCTCTACCAGTACACACTGCAAGTCCAGACGGCAGGCCACATGAGTGGAGCCCTCTCACCGATGGAGCCCAGCAAGGAAGTACCAGCTGCCACACAACCAGTGGTTAATCGAGCCCCCAGAATAATGCCAGTGGAGAAACCAGCCCTCGCACTGCAAGTGGATTCAGCAACCCCAAAAATTTCAGGGGTACATGTAAATGTACTTGAGGGGGAAAAGAGAACCACACATGCCCTCTTCAAACACTACAACAGAACAAGTGGAACTTTAAGCCCTCATAGTTAATACTTAGCAGTCCCACAGCCCCCCCACCCCCCCCCCCCCCCGCTACTACCTGTCCTACATGTACAATGAAAGAGGGGCCAATCAGCCAATGGGACAGTACATTCATTAGTCAGGGAACATGTACCAAGAACACATGACGTCACTACAAGTTGAACCTCAATGCAAGTGGACTTAACAGGCCCACCACACACTGGTGCCAGCCCTCGCCCCTCCTCCCCCCCCTCAGCCCCCCTCTGCTCACTACGTGTCCTTCACTGCAAGTTGCGTCAGCTGTCCATGAGCCAATGGGGGCCATAGAACTACCACTCCGCCTCACTGCAATCACACACTACCTTTGGAACCAACCATTAACCCCCATACTGCAAGTGAACTCAATACTGCAAAACCTGACCCCCACACTGCCAGCAAGGGAGCACCAGCTGTCACACAACCAGAGTGTCAATGTGGCCCCCACTTAATGCCAGTGGAGAAGGCAGCCCTCACACTGGAAATGGAGTCAGTAGCCCCAACAATTTCAGGGGACATGTGCATGTACGCACATGTACCAATGGAATAACACATGTCCCACCAATGGAACCATGCAGTGGAACTTTTAGCCCTCACAATAAGTGGACTTATTACTTAGCAGCCCCCACAACCTGTCTTTCACTGAAAGAGGGGGCTAATGGGACCATCACCACACAGTACAACTACCAGCCTTCCTCATTGCAAGCCAATGGAACCTCTGCTCAAACATTGGAGCTACCAGTCTTCCCACAAATAGAGCTATCATACCCCCACACTGCTAGCAGAAATGTGGCCCGCACAATAATGCCAATGGAGATGCCAGCCCTCAGGCTGCAAATGGAATCAGCATCCCCAACAATTTCAGGGGAGCAATGAACTACATGTACCAAAAACACGTGATGACCTCACTACCAGATCAATCATTAACCCTCACTCCGCAAGTGGTCTTAACAGGCTCCACACATTGGGACCAACCCCCCCCCCCCCCCCCCCCCCCCCCCACTATCTTTCTTTCAATACAAGTTGAGTCAACTGGGATCCCCCACACAGTAGAACCACCAGCCCCCTCACCGCAAGCTCATGAACAATACCAGTGGAACCTGTAAAGTCTACACTGCAACTGAACTTAATAAATAAAGCCTCACACTGCAGCCAGCAGCCCATGGAACCATTCTTACAGAACACCCTCAGCTACCCAGGGCCAATGGGGTAGCCTCCACAAAGTCAGTGAAGATGCCACCCCAAGTTGAGTCAGCAGCCCCCACACAAACAAGGGCCAATAGGGCCAGCCCCACACAGTACAACTACCAGCCCCTCTCTGCTCACTTCAAATAGAGCCACTACACCCTCTACCAGTACACACTGCAAGTCCAGACGGCAGGCCACATGAGTGGAGCCCTCTCACCGATGGAGCCCAGCAAGGAAGTGCCAGCTGCCACACAACCAGTGGTTAATCGAGCCCCCAGAATAATGCCAGTGGAGAAACCAGCCCTCGCACTGCAAGTGGATTCAGCAACCCCAAAAATTTCAGGGGTACATGTAAATGTACTTGAGGGGGAAAAGAAAACCACACATGCCCTCTTCAAACACTACAACAGAACAAGTGGAACTTTAAGCCCTCATAGTTAATACTTAGCAGTCCCACAGCCCCCCCACCCCCCCCCCCCCCCCCCCCCCCCCCCGCTACTACCTGTCCTACATGTACAATGAAAGAGGGGCCAATCAGCCAATGGGACAGTACAACCACCAACCCTCTTCATTAGTCAGGGAACATGTTCCAAGAACACATGCTGTCACTACAAGTTGAACCTCAATGCAAGTGGACTTAACAGGCCCACCACACACTGGTGCCAGCCCTCGCCCCTCCTCCCCCCCCTCAGCCCCCCTCTGCTCACTACGTGTCCTTCACTGCAAGTTGCGTCAGCTGTCCATGAGCCAATGGGGGCCATAGAACTACCACTCCGCCTCACTGCAATCACACACTACCTTTGGAACCAACCATTAACCCCCATACTGCAAGTGAACTCAATACTGCAAAACCTGACCCCCACACTGCCAGCAAGGGAGCACCAGCTGTTACACAACCAGAGTGTCAATGTGGCCCCCACTTAATGCCAGTGGAGAAGGCAGCCCTCACACTGTAAATTGAGTCAGTAGCCCCATGCAGCAATTTCAGGCGACATGTGCACGTATATACATGTACCAATGGAATCACACATGCCCCCTTCAAACACTACCAATGGAACCAGTGGAACGTTTAGCCCTCACAGCAAGTGGACTTATTCCTTAGCAGCCTCCACAGCGCCCACCCTCACCCCCCCACTACCTGTCCTTCACTGAAAGAGGGGGCTAATGGGACCATCACCACACAGTACAACTACCAGCCTTCCTCATAGCAAGTCAATGGAACCATTAACTCCCAAGCTGCAATTGAACTTAGTAACCTCACACTGCAAGTCCAGTCAAAAGCGCTGCACAACCAGTGGAGCCACCAGCCCTTCCACATGTGGTGTTATCAAACCGTTCACTGCCAGCCGTCAATGGAGCCCCCATAATAATGCCCATACTCTACAAATGGTTCCCCTTCATGTGTGGGTTACACTGGTAGTGAGGAGGCTGGTGACTTTGCTGACAGTGTGGGGTCTGCTAACTTCACTTGGGAAGGTGTGATGCATAATATTGTTGCCTTTATGGACTGTGCCTACATGTGCAATTTACATGCAGTTGTATATTCCACATGTTACTTTTATGACATTTAAAATGGTACTTATTGCTCCATGTACATAAAGCACTAGTTTCCAGCAAGAGGGTACATGTACATTTTAGATGTACAACTCAAACCTTCTTGTATGCCTTGCTTGCCTATATAAACCAACTACCACCTTAAATCAGTACTGATAGGGCAGGTAATGATATTCACCCACCAATAACAAGGCTTCACTTCACCTCAGATAAAATTGTGTGCACAGAAAACAGGTATACAGTGGCTCCAATAGGGACTGGTAATTTACACATAGTGTGGGGGCTAGTAGCTCCACTGGTAGATGATGGCTTGCCTAAAACTGTCGGGGTGCCAAGTCTATATGCAGTTTGGGGGGGGGGGGGGGGGGGGGGGGGGCTCTGGACCGTTGATTGTAAAGGACAGGAGCTGGCCCCAGTGCTAATATAAGTCCAATTGCAGTGAGGGCTAATGGTTCCACTGGTTCCATGTGTTGTGTTAGGAGCAGGGAATGTGTGGGTCCATTGGTACATGTAGTTCAGAGGGCTGGCATTATTGTGGGGTGACGCCTGGTTATGTGGCAGCTGATGGCTGACTGGACTTGCAGTGTGCCTAGTGGCTCCATTTGAAGTGAGCAGAGAGGGGCTGGTGGTTGTACTGTGCGGAGCTGGCCCTACAGGCTCCTGTTTGTGTGGAGGCTGCTGACTCAACTTGGGCACTGGCTTTGTGGAGGCTACCCCATCGGCTCTGGAATGGTTCCATAAGTTGTGCATGGGCATGGACATGTGAGGCTATTAAGTTCAGTTGTAGGGAACACTTTACAGGTTCCACTGGTATTGTTCACGAGCTTGAGGTGAGGGGGCTGGTGGTGGCCCCTCAAATGCTGACTCAACTTATATGCAGCAATAGAAAGGTAGCGGGGGCGTGGGCTGGCCTCAGTGCGTGGTACCTGCTAGGTCCACTTGTGGAGTGAGGATTAATGGCTCATCTGGTAGTGAGGGCATGTGTTATCGATACATGTAGTTAGTGGCTCCCCTAAAATTGGTGGGGATGCCGACTCCATTTGCTGTGTGATGGCTGGCATCTCCACTGGCATTATTGTGGGGGCCACATTTCTGCTAGCAGTGTGGGGGTATGATAACTCTATTTGTGAGAAGGCTGGTAGCTCCAATGTTTGAGCAGAGGTTCCATTGGCTTGCAATGAGGAAGGCTGGTAGTTGTACTGTGTGGGTATGGTCCCATTAACCCCCTCTTTCAGTAAAGGACAGGTAGTGGGGGGGGGGGTGGGCACTGTGGAGGCTGCTAAGGAATAAGTCCACTTGCTGTGAGGGCTAAACATTCCACTGGTAGTGTTTGAAGGAGGCATGTGTGATTCCATTGGTACATGCACATGTCCACTGAAATTGTTGCATGGGGCTACTGACTCCATTTCCAGTGTGAGGGCTGCCTTCTCCACTGGCATTAAGTGGGGGCCACATTGACACTCTGGTTGTATGACAGCTGGTGCTCCCTTGCTGGCAGTGTGGGGGTCAGGTTTTGCAGTATTGAGTTCACTTGCAGTATGGGGGTTAATGGTTGGTTCCAAAGGTAGTGTGTGATTACAGTGAGGCGGAGTGGTAGTTCTATGGCCCCCATTGGCTCATGGACAGCTGACGCAACTTGCAGTGAAGGACATGTAGTGAGCAGAGGGGGAGGAGGGGCGAGGGCTGGCACCAGTGTGTGGTGGGTCTGTTAAGTCCACTTGCATTGAGGTTCAACTGGTAGTGACGGCATGTGTCCATGGTATATGTCCCCTGACCAATGAAGAGGGTTGGTGGTTGTACTGTCCCATTGGCTGATTGGCCCCTCTTTCATTGTTAGTAGGGGGGAGGGCTGTGGGGACTGCTACATATTAACTATGAGGGCTTAAAGTTCCACTTGTTCTGTTGTAGTGTTTGAAGAGGGCATGTGTAGTTTTCTTTTCCCCCTCAAGTACATTTACATGTACCCCTGAAATTTTTGGGGTTGCTGAATCCACTTGCAGTGCGAGGGCTGGTTTCTCCACTGGCATTATTCTGGGGGCTCGATTAACCACTGGTTGTGTGGCAGCTGGTACTTCCTTGCTGGGCTCCATCGGTGAGAGGGCTCCACTCATGTGGCCTGCCGTCTGGACTTGCAGTGTGTACTGGTAGAGGGTCTAGTGGCTCTATTTGAAGTGAGCTGAGAGGGGCTGGTGGTTGTACTGTGTGGGGCTGGCCCTATTGGCCCTTGTTTGTGTGGGGGCTGCTGACTCAACTTGGGGTGGCATCTTCACTGACTTCGTGGAGGCTACCCCATTGGCCCTGGGTAGCTGAGGATGTTCTGTAAGAATGGTTCCATGGGCTGCTGGCTGCAGTGTGAGGCTTTATTCAGTTGCAGTGTAGACTTTACAGGTTCCACTGGTATTGTTCATGAGCTTGCGGTGAGGGGGCTGGTGGTTCTACTGTGTGGGGGATCCCAGTTGACTCAACTTGTATTGAAAGAAAGATAGTGGGGGGGGGGGGGGGGGGGGGGTTGGTCCCAATGTGTGGAGCCTGTTAAGACCACTTGCGGAGTGAGGGTTAATGATTGATCTGGTAGTGAGGTCATCACGTGTTTTTGGTACATGTAGTTCATTGCTCCCCTGAAATTGTTGGGGATGCTGATTCCATTTGCAGCCTGAGGGCTGGCATCTCCATTGGCATTATTGTGCGGGCCACATTTCTGCTAGCAGTGTGGGGGTATGATAGCTCTATTTGTGGGAAGACTGGTAGCTCCAATGTTTGAGCAGAGGTTCCATTGGCTTGCAATGAGGAAGGCTGGTAGTTGTACTGTGTGGTGATGGTCCCATTAGCCCCCTCTTTCAGTGAAAGACAGGTTGTGGGGGCTGCTAAGTAATAAGTCCACTTATTGTGAGGGCTAAAAGTTCCACTGCATGGTTCCATTGGTGGGACATGTGTTATTCCATTGGTACATGTGCGTACATGCACATGTCCCCTGAAATTGTTGGGGCTACTGACTCCATTTCCAGTGTGAGGGCTGCCTTCTCCACTGGCATTAAGTGGGGGCCACATTGACACTCTGGTTGTGTGACAGCTGGTGCTCCCTTGCTGGCAGTGTGGGGGTCAGGTTTTGCAGTATTGAGTTCACTTGCAGTATGGGGGTTAATGGTTGGTTCCAAAGGTAGTGTGTGATTGCAGTGAGGCGGAGTGGTAGTTCTATGGCCCCCATTGGCTCATGGACAGCTGACGCAACTTGCAGTGAAGGACACGTAGTGAGCAGAGGGGGGCTGAGGGGGGGGGAGGAGGGGCGAGGGCTGGCACCAGTGTGTGGTGGGCCTGTTAAGTCCACTTGCATTGAGGTTCAACTTGTAGTGACGGCATGTGTTCTTGGTACATGTTCCCTGACTAATGAAGAGGCATATGGAGAAATCAACGGACACGAAAGTTGCGGTTTGTAAATTTTTGGATTTCATTCCGCGGTACGTTCCATAGA
>OX442417.1:17622208-17732703 GCA_949361645.1 Spongilla lacustris
GCCATGCAGGAACAGACTGCATAAAGTGCTGCATGCGGCATCCACGTAAGCATGGTCAACCAAGCAAGACAATAGCTTTATCTAATTCTGAACCATCACCAGATCGGTAAAATCCTGAATGTGTAGCTCGCGGGCATAACCCAGATAGACACCAGTGATGGAAACTCAGGCACACATTTTGAAGGTCAGACATGGCTGTGGCTTGCTTTCATATGACTGCACATGCCTGTGGCTTGCTGTCATATGACTGCACGTGGATGTAGCTTGCTGTCATATGACTGCAGATGACTGTAGCTTGCTGTCATATGACTGCACATACCTGTGGCTTGCTGTCATGTGACTACACATGGCTGTAGCTTGCTGTCATATGACTGCCGGCACATGACTGTAGCTTGCTGTCATATGACTACACATGGTTGTGCTTGCTGTCATATGACTGCAGATGACTGTAGCTTGCTGTCATATGACTGCACATACCTGTGGCTTGCTGTCATGTGACTACACATGGCTGTAGCTTGCTGTCATATGACTGCCGGCACATGACTGTAGCTTGCTGTCATATGACTACACATGGTTGTGCTTGCTGTCATATGACTGCAGATGACTGTAGCTTGCTGTCATATGACTGCACATACCTGTGGCTTGCTGTCATGTGACTACACATGGCTGTAGCTTGCTGTCATATGACTGCCGGCACATGTGCTTGCTGTCATATGACTGCACATGGCTGTAGCTTGCTGTCATATGACTGCACATGCCTGTGGCTTGCTGTCATGTGACTACACATGGCTGTAGCTTGCTGTCATATGACTGCCGGCACATGACTGTAGCTTGCTGTCATATGACTGCCGGCACATGACTGTAGCTTGCTGTCATATGACTGCACATGGCTGTAGCTTGCTGTCATATGACTGCACATGGTTGTGCTTGCTGTCATATGACTACACATGGCTGTGGCTTGCTGTCATATGACTGCACATGGCTGTAGCTTGCTGTCATATGACTGCACATGACTGTGGCTTGCTGTCATATGACTACACATGGTTGTGCTTGCTGTGATATGACTGCAGATGACTGTAGCTTGCTGTCATATGACTGCACATACCTGTGGCTTGCTGTCATGTGACTACACATGGCTGTAGCTTGCTGTCATATGACTGCCGGCACATGACTGTAGCTTGCTGTCATATGACTACACATGGTTGTGCTTGCTGTCATATGACTGCAGATGACTGTAGCTTGCTGTCATATGACTGCACATACCTGTGGCTTGCTGTCATGTGACTACACATGGCTGTAGCTTGCTGTCATATGACTGCCGGCACATGTGCTTGCTGTCATATGACTGCACATGGCTGTAGCTTGCTGTCATATGACTGCACATGCCTGTGGCTTGCTGTCATGTGACTACACATGGCTGTAGCTTGCTGTCATATGACTGCCGGCACATGACTGTAGCTTGCTGTCATATGACTGCCGGCACATGACTGTAGCTTGCTGTCATATGACTGCACATGGCTGTAGCTTGCTGTCATATGACTGCACATGGTTGTGCTTGCTGTCATATGACTACACATGGCTGTGGCTTGCTGTCATATGACTGCACATGGCTGTGGCTTGCTGTCATATGACTACACATGGACAAGCACATGGCCATGGCTTGCTGTTTTGCCAGTAATATTCAGAGTCATTTGACAGCAAGCCATATGTTTGCCTGGCTGAGCTGCAGTTGCAGAAAGCTATCAGAGTGAGTAAAGTTCCACTGCCAGGAGTGTGTCGCATTGGCATGCAGGATATCTGCATGAGGCTAAAGCATCAAAGGGATGAAGGGAGCTCTGGAAGGCAAAAGAAGGCAAGGGTAAGCATTTGGATATGGATAAGGATATATCTATCTCCAAGTGGAACTGGAGGTATATCTCTGCAGCCACCACTACATCAAAAAGACGGGAAATAAGCCAGAGCGAGTAACAGACAGAGCACATGCAAGCAGCTTCTGTTTAGCAGCAGTGATGACATATATGTTCTGATGTGTAGTATGAACGCTACTATATATGACTGTATGCAAATGGAAAATAGCGCACGCGTAGACTTATATATCAGCCAAAGTTCGACACTACGCAGCACACACGGAATAATACATCGGTCTGGGAACGCGGCCACAAAGATCGATATAACAAAAAGTGCTCGTTTTAACGCTCGCATACAGTTAGACGGTCTAAATGTGTACAAAACCGACGCATCTTACAAAGGTAAGTATATTTGGACTGTTTTCGATGTTAGAAAAGGCTTCAGAAAAAAGTGTACTCTTATCTGTGAAGCGTCCAACCGTTTGACTAAAAACAAATGCAGGTTACAACGAGAAGTACATAGGACGCTAGAAATAGCGCAAACCCTCATGCAGAGAGTTGCACTACTATGTTCAAATGCTTTTGTGGCTAAAAAAGGTCGTCCGACTAATTTTCTAAAACTTGAGTTCGACAAAATAGCCCAAAAAACATTCGATTCTCACGGAACCGGTGTTAAATGTTATAAAATTCTCTTACGTTTGAATCACTATAACATCCGAACGATTTTAAAGCTTTCTACTTTGAAATCTTCATACCACACCATTTCCCTATCGTAAAATCAATTTTGGAGTCTTGAACTTGCTCCGTAGCCGTGCCAAGTTCGGTACCCCACCGGGTTCAAACCCACCCGCATAACTTACTGCATAGGAGTAATCAAATCGCTTCAAAGTCGGTTTGCAGGTAGAAAGTTCCTATACCTATCGATTTTTCTGTTCGGTAATTTTTATGTCATCCGCTACGGAGGTGCTATGTGCAGTTTTTCCCGCTCGATTCGCGCCAATGATGTAATCACCGCCTCTCTTACACCCAAATCATTGGCGCGAATCGAACGGGAAAAAGACTTAAGTGCACGTAATTTGTTCTATTGTATCTCCGTAACGGATGACATAAACGAACAGAATAAATCGATAGGTAATATAGGACCTCTCTAAACAAATTTAAAGCGATTTGATTACTCTTACAGAAAGTTATGGCCAGTTTGAACCCGGTGAGGTACCGAACGTTGCAATACTGGCACGAAGCAAGTGTAAGACTCCAAAATGGTACACATGCAGTGTGGTAGTGGTCCCTGTACACATGCAGCGCGTTAGTGGTTCCTGCTCGGATGTGTACACATGCAGTGTGTTAGTGGTCCCTGCTCAGTGCAGTGTATTAGTGGTCCCAGCTCAGATGTGTACACATGCAGTGTGTTAGTGGTCCCTGTATACAAGTTTGGATTTACTTGTATGCAGAGATAGTGGCATGGAACAAAGGTGATAATATCAGTGAGGCAATAGTGGGCTGCCCTATATATAAACAATAATATCCCATATACATTTACTACAGAGTCCTCTATACATGTAATCACCTACTTCAAAGAATCGTTATAGCATGGCACAACAATCAATGGACTGGGGACCAAAAGTGTTCCCGTGCTGTGCAACAAATTGGTTTGTCAGGCCCGTGGGGTCGCGGTAGGTTCGGTCGACCCCTCCCCCCCCCCCCCCCCCCGTCAGAACTAGTAGCTTGCCATCAAAATAATTTATTCATTACTTCTATACATGTACGTGTATAGCTATAGCCTTAGCAACCGCTGGACATCCATTCTAAATGGGGCGCCCACGCCCCGCCCACAACAAACAGCAGCGGCGGAACATGGGGAGGGTCCGTGAATTAAATTATGGGTTCCCATGCAACTCAAATTAATATGGACCATCAGAATTGCGGAACTTTTACCCATGCATACTGTTACATGTAGTCATTTGAGTTGCATCGCCCGGAAGTTGCCCCGTGTATGCCAGCCTTTAGACTCGCAACTCACAAGCCAGACCTACATGTACTTCATTATTGAACGTAAGGCTTTAAGGGGGCTTGCCCAAACGATTTTTGGAAAAATTAGCGTCATTGTGACGTTAGGGTGGGGAAGCCATGACGCTAAGAAAAATTTTATTGTACGCAAGTATTGTTTTTATAATACTATCTGCGTTGACTGCAGTGGCAACAGTTATGTCTACTCAACGCAATTTAGGTCGTGCCCCCCCCCCCCCCCCATAATGTAATCAAAACTATAGCTTGAAAATGCATGTTACGCTTGGTTATTTTTCTTTCAGATTACTATAATGAAAGCACCTAAACTATACATGTAAAGAAAGAACACGAACTGAGGATTCTCAATATCCACTCCAAGATTTTACTGGACGTTGCAATAAAGCTATTCCGAAGTTTGAGCTCAGCCATGTTTGGCAAGGGAAAATCGCTCGATGCGGAACTTGCAACTTGGCATTGTGATATGTCATTGTGTAGCTGGTTCCATACAAAAACTCAGAGGGGAGGGGTTAAAATGTTAACGTCACAATTTTTCTAAAAGTAGTTTGGACAAGCCCCCTAACAGATCAGATTTGGCATTATAATCTGATCTGATCTGTTTAGTTAAGGCGCATATCTGAATCTGATCTGATTTAGCAGACGGATCCAGGATACATGATCTGAATCTGAAGGTAACGACCATCGGATATCTGAATATCTGAACGGTCCTATATGTAGGCATAGATATTAGACTGGAAGGGATTGGAAACCGCGCACGTGCGCCATACATTTCAATGCAACGTAGCGGGGACACTCCTGGCAGTTCAGTGCTAATTGGTTAGTCTGGCACCTCGCCCCTCAAAAGTTTTTGGTCAAGTACGCAAGAGGCAAATAAGAAGAGTAGTAAAAGGTAGTGCACGAACTGTGGATCACAAAGAAGTAAGTATTTTTTTTAATACTCCATTCCTAAGAGAAGATATTCGACTTAAAGCGCTCCATGTCTAGAATAAAACTCACCGGTACTACGCCCGAACAAAGGGACGTAAAGGTACGGCGTTACGATAGGCAGATTGAGCACTGTGTTTTACGTACCACAGTATAGTTTTTGTGACATGAATGCGTCGTACTCGATTAAAAAAAAAAAAAAACTTACTTTCGACTAGGTGTGAAACTCACCGGTATAGCGACCGTAGCTTTGTCGTAAAAATTCTGAGAACTTGACCACCAGATAGCCAGATGAAAAATATGTGCCAACGGATAGTTAGTTTGCCATCTGTGTCTTTTCTACGACCAAAAAAAAAATCTAAAAGCCAAGCCTTTAATTCGCGCGCAATTTTTGGTAAATGAAATGAACAGGTCATCGTCAATAATGTGGTCGATTGCACCCTGAAAATCATCTGAATGTGAAATAAAACAACCTACAAAACCATGAACTTTATGAAAAGTGTTCCCTTTACCACAATCCACGGATACATTCTTTTCCGCTCGCTCCTGTGCAAAAGTGGTACCCGCCATTTTATCCGTAAAGGCCTGGGGACTTGAACTGCCAGGACTGTACTTGTTGATTGGTGTTAATTGGTCTGGTTTCCAATCCCTTCCAGTCTAATATCTATGATGTAGGATTGGCTCCATGGACGTGGTTTTCGATCAAATGAAGACCGTTCTGCTAAGTTGTAGAACAGTTTTCGTTGCACGTGGTACAGTGTCTTGTTTTTACACCACCCAGACCAATCCTATTATTTCTCAAAGATAAGTTGCGCTGGTTCGTCACCATTTTCACAATCGTTATCCATCTATGCTAAATCCATCATACGCACGCGTGCAACAAAGGACAGGCTCAGGCGAGTACTGGACGATGGCTTTTAAGTGCGGCAACCTGTCTCAAACCATAGATAATAGAGTAGAACGTACGTGAGAAAATGAAACCAATGCTTGTAAAAAGTACGCACACCCCATATATAAGTGAGCAGGGAAATGCCCAAATTGGAAGAAGGCGGTGGCAAAAATTAAAATAGAAAAAAGTATACAGTACAAAAAAGGAAGAAATAAATGCCTACGTTTATTTCACACACCGTCAACTGTCTTTTGCCAAGCATACAAAACGCACGCGTCTGTTGAACCTGGAAAAAAAAAAGTGGCTGCTTTCTCTCGGTCCCAGACCATCGGATATTTAGATATGCACGTTAGCATCCAATCTGTTCCGACTTTGGAACATCAATCCGAATGATTAATGTAACGAAACTGAATCCGATCCGTTGGCCTGTCAGATAGGATATCCGAATTCGGATCCGATCCGTTAAAGCCTTAATTGAACGGGAATTAACACAAACTGGGCTATCCATGTTTCTATGCAATTATGCTATGTTTAGTGGCTAAAAGTTGCAAAGCGGCTGGGGCTCCGCCCCAGACCCTGGGGGAGCTTACAGAACCCCCCCCCCCCCTCTCCCGACCAGCCTATGGACCTGTTTGTAAGACTACAGGAAAGTGTGGCATACTTATCGGAATGCAAAAGTTACAAATGCTGGGGAGAGGGAGGAGTGTCCCCTCCCGTCCTTGCCCCTGCCCTCCCCTTAGGTTAGCCCCTCCCCCGTGTAATATGTCAGATTCCAACAGATACAAAACTACAATGTATCCTTACACGTTCTTAATTAATTCCCGTTCACGCATAATTAGATAAATATTACTACATCTCCCTTTCACTATCATATTTCTTCAAAGCTTCACAGGTGGTATTGAAACCCATCCACTCCTTGTCCTATAACCTCCTTTCAATTGTATCTGTGGTATTTGGTTGTCTTACAGGACTATTTTCAATAGGAGGGGCTATTGGTGTCTCTAAATGCTCCGGTGATACTGCCACATTTTCAGGTGTTACACCTGCATCAACTGTTGGTTGTAACTGCTGCTCATCTGTACTAGTAGGGGATGTCTCTGAAACAGTGTGTGGTGTCACATCATCATCTCTATGCAGTTAGCCACAATTGCCTTCTGTTCCTTCTATAGGAACCTCTGCATGTGAGTATGTACTTCATAGGATCGAGGAGCTATCTGATGTTTACAGTACCAGTAGTCTTTTGATCAGCAATCCATACCTTGTCCCCTGGTAGTAATGGCATTAAACTTCTAGTCTTGTGTTGTCTATCAAAGTTATTCTTCTGCTTTCTTCTGTCCAGTTCTTTCTTCTTCTGAAGCTTCTCGTAGTCAGGTAACTTTGGTGACAATTGACTTGCACAAATCGGCACTGTTGTACGCAACCTTCTACCCATCAACAGTTCTGATGGAGAATAGCCATTTTTAAGGGGAGTGCTTCTGTATGCTAAAATTGCCAAATATGGATCTTCAGAATGATTTAGCAAGCTCTTTGTGGTCTTTACAGCTCTCTCAGCCTCCCCATTGCTTTGAGCATACCTAGGTCTGCTAGCAGAGGAGTAAATATGTGGATCACTTCCAACAAAATAAGTCTGCTCCTACTTTCTGCCATGGTAGCTGTGGAAAAGTACATGCACTTGGTATCAAGGGTTCTGCTTGTTGAAATCGGTCTTTACAACACAGTGGACATTTCTGAATTAAATCTTCTAACTCTTGAGTTCAAACCTGGCCACCATACTGCATGTCGTGCTCTCTCTCTGAATTTTGTTATGCCCTGATGACCAGTATGTTATCTGTTCAATATTTCCTGACGAAGAGTTGGTGGAATTACAATTCTGCTTCCCCACATAAGAAGACCTCCATGTATAGAAAGCTCACTAGAGACAGATAAATATTTCTTTAGAGTCCCTTTTATCTGACTGCGATGTGGCCATCCTTTTTGACAAAACATCTGTATCTGCTTGCAGATTTCATCACTCTCTTGAGCCTTCATGATTTGTGATAGACGTCTTTCAGTAGCAGGCAAGTTTTTGACCACAAAGTTTACAAACATTTTGACTTCCTGGTGCTGATATGCCTCGTTGGCACTGCTAGTGAGAAGTGGTGCTCTTGATAGAGTATCGGCTATGCAGAGATCCTTGCCTGGGACATGCACAATTGAATAAGTAAAACGCATGAGCTTCATCCGAAAACGCTGGACACAAACAGGAAGTTCATCAAAATGCTTTGAACTTAACAGAGGCACTAAAGGTTTATGGTCCGTTTAAAGATGAAAATGTTTTCCTATCAAGTAGCCACTGAATCTGTCACAAGCCCGTGCGCGAGCAAGAGCCTCTTTCTCAATTTAAGCATACATTTGCTCAGTGTTTGTCATAGCCCGAGAGACATATGCCACAGGTCTGCAATTCCCTGTATTCCCATCCCGCTGACGTTGAATGAGGACTGCACCCAGACCGTATGCTGAAGCATTTGCAAAGACCACGGTTTCACTATGAAGATCATATAGAGCCATCACCGGTTGAGCAGAGAGTTCATGTTTTATGTCCTCAAATGCACGTTGTTGGTGATCACTCCATACCCAACAATTTTTCTTGGATGCAACGGTTTTGTTTTGCTTGCAAGCAAGATCTGGTGTAAATTTACTTAACTGATTAGCCACTCCTAGAAAATGTCTCACTTCTGTTACATTTCTGGGTTCTTTCATATCACAGATAGCTTGAACTTTTTCAACTAACTGGCCCAAGAACTTTTAACACATGATTTGAAAAATTCACACTTTTCAACATTTAATGTGACCCCTGCTTGCTTGATTCTTTCTAGCACAGCAAGTACACATTCATCATGCTCCTCCATTGTCTGACCATGAACAAGAACATTATCTATCATACATACCACCCCTTCCAAACCAGCATGAATGTCACACATGCGCCGTTGAAAATGCCCTGGGGCAGATGTGATTCCAAAAGGTAGCCGATTGAACGAGTATCTCCCAAATGGGGTAATAAATGTGGTAAGATTCTTTAGACAATTTTATCTGCCAAAAGCCTGAATTGGCATCAAAGTTTTGTGAAAACTTTGGCATTTCCAAGCTGTGAAAATATCTGCTCCACTGACGGCAGTATGTGGCGCTCATGACATGCACTATCATTCAACTTAGACAGATCTACACAAATGCGAATACTGCCATTTGGTTATGGTACAACAACAATTCCACTACACCAATCAGTTGGTTTCTCAACTTTTGTGATAACACTTAATTTCTCCATATGCTCAAACTCTGATTTTATTTTCAGCAGCAGTGGTAAAGCTATTCTTCTGGGGGTAGAAAGAGAAAAGGATTGAGCACCTGGTCTAAGTTTGATACAATATTCACCTTTCATAGTCCCAAGCCGACCTTGGAAAAGTTCTGAGTACGCAGCAATAAACTGGTTTCCTGGAGTTTCCAATGAGTTAATTCTTGACACTAAAGACAGGGCGTCAATAGCAGGGCGACCAAGAAGAGCCTTTTTTTACCCCTTTTACCACATATATATCCTGAATTACTACCTGAGTTCCATAACGGAGAGTACCAGTAAAATAACCACAAACTAGCAAGCACTGCTGGCCTGGGCCCGTCAAAATCCTTTTGGTTTTCTGCAGCACCACATTAGTAAGTTTTGCAACTGTTATATTCGACACTACAGTGACGTTCGCTCCAGTATCAATTTTGAATTCTACTGGCAAGCTGTTCAGAATGATGCTTACATTCCATGAATTTCCCCCTGCATTGACAATCGGCACTTCAACCTCTACTCCTCCAATGTATTGATCCTGTTCACAACCCTCTTCTGATTCTTCCTCTGCATCAATTCCTCTGACCGATGTATGTGTGGACAAGCAGTGTGCTTGAAAATGCCCCTTCTTCTGGCACTTAAAGCACACAACATCAAAGAATGTGTAGGGCTTCTGCCACACCTGATGCAGCTCTTGCTTTTTGAGGTACCCTTTTGGATCACACTTCTGCTTTCTGATGAATATGGTGATTGCTTTGAGGGTTTCAAACCAACAGCATTCAAATCTTCACCTCTAACAACAGTTTGCTGCTGTTTAACAGCTTCATTTCGGCAGGCTGCATTAATGGCTATGTCTAAGGTAAGGTCAGAGTCTAGTTGGAGCTTCTCTGATAGCATTCCATCACGTACCCCCACAACAATTCTATCACGAATCATTTCCCCCTTTAGCGTGCCAAACCCACAATGTTCTGCCAAACAATACAACGCTGTAATGAAACTGTCCACCACTTCCCCCTCGTTCTGTATTCTTTGATTAAACTTGGCCCGCTCAAATATAGTGTTCCTCCTTCTGGTGAAGTGTTGCTCGAACCTACTTGTTACGGTCCCGTACTCTTTCTTCTCAGAGTCACTCAGGCCAAACGACAACATAACATCATCTGCCTCATCCCCCATCACATAAATCAATGCATTAACTTGCTTCTCCTCTTCTTTTCCTGCTAAACCTGACACTTGTCAGAAGCGCTCAAAACGCCTGATCCACCTTGGCCATTCGTCCGGCTGAGAAAAGTTAAAGCACTCAGGGGGCTGTAATTGGTATGTCGCCATACTTATTCCCACTTGTTCCCTCTGTTCAAATGTATTCCAATAGCTGCCACCATGTAATATGTCGGATTCCAACAGATACAAAACTAGTCCACACCAATGTATCTCTACACGTTCTTAATTCCCGTTCACGCATATTTATATAGGTTAGACACTGAAACCGAGGGATCTACGTGATTTAGAATCCCCGAGGGCCCTGGGCTGTAGCGTCCCGAGCGGTAGCGAGGGCGCTACTAAGGGGCCCGAGGGGATTCTAAATCACGTGGATCCCGAAGGTGACAGTGTCTAACCAATTTAGACAATAGCAACGCGTACGTAGCAACCAATAAATTATCACTCAACGCAGCAATTATAGATACGTACATAGCAACCGTTTGAAGGTATACAATGGAAATCCTTGGTGCCGATTTTTTTTGACTGGTTATGCGATGGTTCCGATGTGAATGAAGCTTTTAAATTGGATGTTTTTGAAGTTTAAACTTGCCGTCAGATTTGCCTACCACAAGTGGACAGCACACCGGAAATAAGCTCGCATGTGCAACGCTGCAGGAATCAGTGGGTTTAAAACCAATCATTCATTTAGAGCCACTGCTGATACCCGCTTGTACCAGTCAGGAGTTGACGAGCAGTTGGTTTTATGGAACGAACGGGGCATCGCAGTATCGACGGTATTCGCTCCTATAAAAGAACCGCTGATTTTCAGCGTGAGAATATCTCAGATATTTTGAATTGCAATGCATCAAAACGAGTGGGTACCGACCGTACCGTGTCCATGCCTTTGCCGATGGTATCAAAACATGCTGGCGTAGTCTCCAAATGCGTCAGTCGTACCTGGAACGTATAATTTCCACTCTTGTGCAAACGTAACTTTTAACATACAGCATGTACTAGTAATGCTCAGAGTATCAATGAGCACTGAGCTAACACTTCAATATATCATGTACGCAACTCATGTTACATGTATTTAATATTTAAAAAGGAGTATTCAAATTTTTTTAAAAGTACCAGCGGGAGGGATTCTAAGTGCCAGTGGGGGGGATTCTAAGTGCCAGTGGGGGGGATTCTAAGTGCCCAGGGCACTTAGAATCCCCCCCCCCCCCCCCCCCCACTGGCACTTAGAGTCCCTCTCGAGGTTTCTACCGCGTTTAGATACCTGCAATTGACCAATCAGATTGCGCGAATCACTTCCGCTATTGTCTAAAGATAAATATTACTACACCCCGAACAATTAAATCCAGGCCCCTGTACACATGCATAGTGTTGTGCAATGTACATTTGGTTGGTTCTAGTTGGTCGTGGCATTGACATGCACAGCAGATGCAGTTATCAAAGTGGGTTGGGTGAAGTTACAATAGATATAGGAGGGGAATATGCTCATGGTAGTACTACAGCAAGATAGATCCCTTAGTCCTCTATTCTTCCTACTGTGGGGTACTATCCTTGTACACAGTTTCACACATCACAAAATGTGTGGGTGTGCTGGGTTACTATTAGTAGGTATTCTCAAAGCGACTATTACTGCCTCCATTGTGACTACAAAGAGATCTAAAATGAATTCACCTCTGAGGTGAAAGCCCTCACCCTGGTGTGTACTAAGAATGCATCCCCACCTCTGGGAGATTTGGTTTAGGCAGGTGATCCTAAAGACAGTTCACCCCTATTGTTGCTGCTCTCTATGTTAACAATATGGTGATTAGCTGACCATTTTTGGCACCACACAAACATGCAGTTTCAAGAAGACATTCACACTATTTGTCTGAACTATTGTACCCCTGACACATTAATACCATCCCTGATGAGTGTTAAAGTGTGCACATATTAACCATGAAGTCTCCTTCCACAAATGATGTATTGAATGTGTTACTAAGGACACATCCTTACCCCTGGGAGATTTGGGGAAGTGATCCCAATGACACAACTCCACTCCCCTCACAGGCACACTCCAAACATTCACACACCTGTCATCTGTATTCACTGTGTTCACAGGAGTAGAGAAGACCATAGCAAAACCTGAAATAGTCTGGTTAGTAGCACTGACATAACACTTTCATGGCTTACCTTCCACAGTGACCCTCAAGACCATCTGACTGTCCCCATCAACCACCAAAAACCTTCCTCCTGACAGAAGTACAGTTTCTACAAAGGAACACTCAAATGGCATGTCTCCAACATGCTGCCACTTCTGATCAACGGGGTGGAGGGCATAAATGGCAGAGGTCTTCTTTGATCCATCATCTCCTCCAATGGCAAGTAGCACACCATCAACCACACATGCAGTTGAATACCTGTATGGTACATCTGGTAGCTTTCTCCAGATAGATTGCTGTGTGTCTACTTGTGACTGTATAGCAATCTGTGTGTGTGTGAGTGTGTGACGATCCACATTAAAGATGAGTGATGTACTAGCAGTCATGTGGATGTGTGCCCCACGGGGTACACATTGTGTGCATGTGCGGACATCATTGGTATGTGGGATCATGTGTGAAGCGATGGAGACACTTGCGAGTGTGTGCGTCTCCACCAGTAGAGCTACTACAGCAAAAGTGCACACTGTGTGTGTGTGTGTGGTGTGTGGATGCACTCAACATGTGTGCGTGTTTGTAGGACCACACTGAGCGTGCGTGTTATGCATGAAGTGTCCATGCACTACCCACAGGTCAGCTACATACATGCTAAACAAAGGGGCAGAGATGCTGCACAATGCTCAGTAGCTCACCAGGTCATTGATGTTGGCACACCACACAGCTGTGGCCATACCCCCACCTCCCATCACGAAGACCCGATCTCTGTGGACGACTGCTGACATGGCCCCACATGGCTTAGGTAGTGATGGTCCAAAGTGCCAGGTCTGTGTCTTACCATCAAATACCTGAACAGCAGCCAAGCGATTGCCTTTATCACCACTGTTCCGATCATTTCTCCCTCCCATCACCACCAGACCACCTCCACCAACACTAACTACACAGGACCTCCTACACTCTACCAACATGTCTGACATTAGGGACCATATCCCTCCTATATGCACCACCACCTTCTTACTATACACACCACTCTTCTCACCTCCCACCGCTACTAACTTTTCCCCCCACACTCCTAGTGTGGCCCCTACCTCAACACCATCAATCCATCTCTTCCACTTATCCTCCTCTAACCTGTACACTCCTCCTACTATTCCTCGTCCCCACACAACCCTACCCTCCACTTCCACTAGACCACCACTACCAATCTCCATTATTCGACCACCTCGCTCTGGTATATTTTCACATGTTTCGAAATGGAACATTTTTTATGTTCTAAAGAAAAGAAATCATTAATAGTTCATTCACAGACAGCATCACCTTTGTTTGAGGACCTAGCTAGCTCGCATGCACAACCTGCTTCATGGCCAGTAGTAGGAATAGTCTCGTACCCAGACTTTAATATGTTTTAATGTACAATATATAGAAAAAACATTCTCTCTGAGAAAGTTGGTGGTATATAGGATTTGAAGGCAATGGTACTGTAAAAAATGGGATTGAAGATACGATAATCATTCCTATATTTAGCAACTAACATAAATGTAATGCCATTCTACAAAGTCCTAAATATATGTATCTCCAATCCCTTATTCCCTTACACCAACATTGCCTTGAAATCCTATATACCCCCAACTTTTTCAGAGCCAGAGAAAGTGTTTTATATCTTATTTCCATGGGCTGAAATAAGTGGCATAGGGTTGCCTTTTATATAGCCAATCACCATGCAGTGTGACATTGAGTATCTGCCTCTAGTACAGGCAAGTATATTCCTAAGAACCTGTACTTGCATGCACATGTATGTAATGTGCTAGACAGAGGAAAGGAAGGATCATTTAGAGGTATACCCACCAAATTGTTACACTTGAATTGATGACTTGATATGTCCCTAATCCACATGTCCAGCTGTAGCCAAACATGTCCTTGCCTAGCAACATCTTATCGATGTCAGGAACAACATTTTTTTTTATGCGGTTTTTTTTATATGGAGGGTGAGATGTTACCTGAGACAGCCAAAAAAAAGTATGTTCAGATATTATCGGCAAAACGTAAAAACAAAGTAGGCCTAAACTATGACGTCATTTGTGCAAATCCACTATATAAATCGCCGAATTGTAAATCTGGCCATTTTCTTACATCATCCTCTCAATGCCAATGTATAGTAAGGATCGGGAAAGACATCTTAATTCATCCACTTGCAGCTTCTGAAAATATCTTGCGCCAAAAGATCCAAACCATTAGCATACACCGATGACATCAAATGTTTTAGTTTGAGCGAGGTTTATATGTTTCTAACCTGTCTTAATCTTACATGTATACAGACGGTTTATATACGCCCACAATGGAAAAGGTTCCATTCTTATTCACCTTCAACGCCTTACACTCAAGGCTAAGCAGGAGGAAGTTCTTTATGTTCCATCTTTACAGGGGCCGAGATGTGTTCGATTACTCCTACCGTTCATGTTTGACTTCTAACTGAAGCGCACGACTTCTCCGTAGTCAGTGTGGGAGCCATGGTTAACTACAACAGTAGAGATACTCTTGTAACTTCTTGTGTACATGTAAGCGATGTGTATATCTAAATGGAGCGCTATGAAAATTTCTACGGGCGATGTACATACATCATGATACAAGTACGCCGGTCTGAGACGAGGAAAAGCCAGCTCTGGGAACGAGTTAGTTATACAAATAGGCAAAAAAAAAAAAAAAAAAAAAAAAAAAAACCTGGGGACGACGCTATTGTAGTTTATATGGCTCAACGACAACAAAGCATTACACTAGCACTAGGCCATATTGTACGGTGGCCCTGCAGGTCACGAGCAAACACTACACTTGTGGGTTTTGTGCAAAACACGTCGGCCAGTTTTGTTTAGAGACGGGTTTCGGGTTTAAACTAGTCTGGGGACCAGATGACTGGCATTCAGCAAATAAGAAAAGGCGGTTTGCGTGTCCGGACATAATCATACGTTGCAAAACAAAACATTGCCCGACGTTTACACGATTGCAGCTCATTCGCACGCACTTTAT
Source organism: Spongilla lacustris (assembly GCA_949361645.1). NCBI lineage: Eukaryota > Metazoa > Porifera > Demospongiae > Spongillida > Spongillidae > Spongilla > Spongilla lacustris. The sequence continues at coordinate 17,637,566 of OX442417.1, forward strand.
AATTATTAACCTTATAGTATGAGCACTATGGGGGTAGGTTAACTGAAGTACACCCCACCTAAATAACCACTAGGTGGAAAAGAAAGAGTAGTTCTATTGGCTTAATTCTCTACAACTTCTGCCCTCCCACACACCTTGCCTTTGAGTAGCTGGCCTAGCTGCAAGACCTCAGTCCTATACAACACAACACCACTACGTGTTACATAAAAGAAAACTGCTGTCCTAAGGCCTGTACCATTTCAACGTTTAGTTACATACACAAATTAGCTTATATGAAACAGTCCGTAAATGCTCACCTCACAATTTCCACCGACAACAAAACAAATCTTATCCACCAACTAATGCGCAACTGCTCAGAATATAATGAACAGAACCTTTCTTTTTATAATGCAATGGGGGGGGGGGGGAGTACCGGATGGCATTGATAAGTGCATAACTCCAGATGCATTGTACTACAATTATTGTATGTAACATAAATGATACATGTACATATGTTAACAGAATATGTGACAACAGTTTTTACTACATATTACTAACACCCCGCGCTAGAACCATTCCACGGAACGCTTCGGGAACCCGTTCACACTGATGGTTCACGTGACACAGTATAAGAACGATGGTTTACGCGTCGATTTTGAAAGCTACTGCTATGCACAGAGACGGTGAAAGAGACCAATAGAAAGTTTGTACAAAGAGCTACGGGAAATATTAGAGCCATGAAAAAATCAGGAGACAACAAAATGAGTACTATACAGCTTACTTCTTACGATGATATTTTGGGCATACCGCGAACAACGAGACGCTCAAGCTCAGTGACCGCTATTATGATGTTAAAATCATATTAAATTATTACAAGTTATACACTTTAGGAGATCGAACCGTACTCGGACCAGCTCTATTTGGCGTTCCGGTCTCTGGTCCCATCATACATGGCCTCTTGTAGACACAATTGGGTTAGATCGTGAAACAAGATAAAATTAGAGATGTAGGATTTCAATTGAGACAAGGAATTATGGAAATTATACATCCATTTCATTTAAAGCTTAGGGTACCTGGTGTGAATAATAATACAAAAGGTAGTGGTACCCTGCACAATGTATCAAATTGCTGTATGATTTGCTTCACAAACTGTGAAATGCTTATTACCAGTTGTGTTACCCACCAAAAATGAGCACACCTAGCATATGACCTGTGGGATGCACCAATAACAGTTTATGTAGTGTTGCTGGAATTTAAAGAGTTGTACTACTTTCTTCGAACCACACAATTAGTTTATGTACCACACTCCTCCTTCCTCCTTAACTCATTGGTTATCAAAGACATTGAACTCATACAAATACATGCCACAGCCCTCTTTGGAGATTTGGCGGCCAATCTACATAGCTTTTGCTTGTTGATGCACTAATTCCAAGCAGGTGGACCAACGATTCATCATGCTAAGGCTTGTAATATCTCAGGAGGTGGACCACAGCCTAAGCATGCTTGCCTCATTCTCATCATGATCGAGAAGTTGGACCACAGCTTGTAACGTCTCAGGAGGTGAACCATAGCATCATCATGCCTGTAACGTGTCAGGAGGTGAACCATAGCATCATCATGCCTGTAACGTGTCAGGAGGTGGACCATAGCCTCATCATGCCTGTAACGTCTTAGGAGGTGGACCACAGCCTCATCATGCCTGTAACGTCTCAGGAGGTGGACCATAGCCACATCATGCCTGTAACGTCTCAGGAGGTGGACCATAGCCTCATCATGCCCGTAATATCTCAGGAGGTGGACCATAGCCTCATCATGCCTGTAACATCTCAGGAGGTGGACCACAGCCTCATCATGCCTGTAACGTCTCAGGAGGTGGACCATAGCCCCATCATGCCTGTAATGTCTCAGGAGGTGGACCATAGTCTCATCTTGCCTGTAATATCTCAGGAGGTGGACCATAGCCTCATCATGCCTGTAACATCTCAGGAGGTGGACCACAGCCTCATCATGCCTGTAACGTCTCAGGAGGTGGACCATAGCCCCATCATGCCTGTAATGTCTCAGGAGGTGGACCATAGCCCCATCATGCCTGTAATGTCTCAGGAGGTGGACCATAGCCTCATCATGCCTGTAATATCTCAGGAGGTGGACCATAGCCTCATCATGCCTGTAACATCTCAGGAAGTGGATCATAGCCTCATTATGCTAGTGAAAAATGAAAAAGTTCTACAGGCATGCATAATATATTGTCGTACAATGTGTGCTGGGCTAAATATAGGACTATTTCGTTTTTCCTTATCATTCAACCCTTGTTTCCCTGCTTTTTACACCACTATCGCCTTCAAATCCTATATACCACCAACTTTAGTTTTTATTTACTTGTGTATTCTGCAAATTAATGCTACATAAACTGTTGACATTCCTCACTATAGATGTGGACATTTGGTATGGGGGAGAAACTCTTGTAGTAACAGTTTGAGGTGCAAGTCACATGATTGACACGTAACCATACATACTACATGTACACTCATGGGGTTAGGGTGTATAGCCTCCCCTGAATAATGTAAATCGATTTTTTTCAAATACTTTTCAATTTTTCAGGTTTTTCTGGATCTGTCAAAGAAAAAAATAAAACTGATTCTTCCGAATAGGTTTTGACAGTTTGCCTGCTGAATAACATAGGTTATTCAGGTTTTCTCGGCTCACCGAGTTAGCTGTCACTCGAAACTTACATGTGCAAACTAACCAAATCACAACTGACACCCTCCCACACAACCACAGCTACCCTAATCACACCAGACACCCCCACAGCTACCAACATCTCACACATACACCAGATGCCTTTGGCACACCACCACAGCTACCTACATAGGCCTAAATCGCTTGGCCTACACTAGTGGACACTCACATGCTAATTTCAGGACCCTGCACTTGCTTACCCCAAACTTGGAGCATGCATGTGTCCTTAAAACAGATATGATGCTAGTGCAGTTGGTATGCGAACGGTTCTATATATAGAACAGGATGGCCATCCTGTTAACTGATGAAACTTGCCTGACAAATGCTGGTTGCCCCTATCGCACCTTTTAACAGTTGCACACCATTACATGATCAAATGGTTAAGAGGGAGGGGCTATGACCTCCAGGTTATATGATCAGATGGTTAAGAGGGAGGGGCTATGACATCCAGGTCACGTGATCAGATGGTTAAGAGGGAGGGGCTATGACCTCTAGGTCACGTGATCAGATGGTTAAGAGGGAGGAGCTATGACCTCCAGGTTATATGATCAGATGGTTAAGAGGGAGGGGCTATGACATCCAGGTCACATGATCAGATGGTTAAGAGAGAGGGGCTATGACCTCCAGGTGACATGATCAGGTGGTTAAGAGGGAGGGGTTATGATCTCCAGGTCACATGATCAGATGGTTAAGAGGGAGGGACTATGACCTCCAGGTCACATGATCAGATGGTTAAGAGGGAGGGGCTATGACCTCCAGGTCACATGATCAGATGGTTAAGAGGGAGGGGCTATCACCTCCAAGCCACAACCCCTGAAATAAGCTACACCTGCAGAAATCCTAATCAGTCCGCATGGCTCAGATTAAGTAAATCTTGCTGTTGTTGTGTACATGAATAGTGAAAATGAAACTGCAGCCCATGTAACCATCTGATCATGTAGCCAGGAGGTCATAGCCCCTCCCTCTTAACCATCTGATCATGTAACCTGTTCCTGGGGGTGTGGCCACAAAAGTACTTCCTCATCTCACCACATACTGCATTGGTGCACATGGGACACCTCAAGGTGTGTGGCTACCCTGCTTGCAGGTGTTCATAGACCACTTCAGCTAGTGCCTGAGGTGAGGATGTGTGGGTGGAGGGGAAGGTTTTCAACAATATTTCAAAAGCACTGAACAACTATGCTAGTAAGGTCTGGGGACCATCCCACTCACCTGGAGGAACACAGGGCTATCATTGAGTGAGGCTGCTCGTCTGATGCTGGTGATACCACACTGTGTAGAGAGCCACACCCCTTATCCAGAGCCACACCCATTACCTCCTAGACCACACCCCTTACCTCCTTGGCCACCACTCCTGCATACTCCACGTCCAACTCATGAAGTGTCTCAATGTGATCGAAGGTGAAGGCGATGGGGACTAGGAGGAGGTTCTTACGTCCAAGCTTTGCAAAGCCCTTTATCACCTCATCGGTCTGGGGACTGAGCCAGGGGAGGGGTCCAACCTTGCACAGGGAGGGGGAGGTGCCTGTATGGTGGGAGGAGCCCAGATGTGGCCTACCTTGGACTACCAGACCAGCCTGTAGGGATTGGAGTACTCCAGCTGGTGCATGACTGCCTGTACCGTGGCAGCCAGGTATGGGTCTCCCCTAGCAACCACCTGTGCACATAAGACATATAATTTTGGCATTTGGAGCACACCAGTGCACCACACTGCAGTTCCAGTGGATGTGAGAGTTGGAGCACAATGCACACTTCAGCTCCTTTAACATTGACAGGTTGATAGCGCTTGCCAAAGGTGGGCTGGGCTCACTATATGGAAAGCTGGTGGAGCGGCAATGTTCTCAAGATGAGCTATTAGTTGTGATGCCAGCCTGAAGACCTTTACCAAGTGTTGGCCTCCTGCTGTGTCCACTTGAGAAAGCAAATGTATACCTTGCATTCTTGATCTGTACATGTGTATGTTTATGCCACTCAAATAGCACCTGCACATTTGTGATGCACACCCTTTGCGATGGCACAGGGTGATCTCTTCATGCTCAACTTACATCGCATGCAGAACATCTTAGGGTGAGATGTGTCAATGCCAAAAGCTATTTTCAGCTCGGCTGACAATGCTTTGCACTTGTTCGTACTTGATTAGCCAAACTCTACATCATGTATATATGGGTATAATCATGTATACAATGTGTACGTGTAGGGGCAACACCAAAGATTGATCATGCAATACGTACGCTGTGGTGATAGAAAATTCGTTACCACTAGCTTAAGGTCTGATAGCCACATGCCTCTGATCATCGCTGTTGTACGCTTACCATCCAGTTCAGTCACCAAAGGCCACGTTGTCGAATTTAGTAATGCCCTCCTTCTAAATACATGTCGAGTGGGCTTAAAAAACTGGTTGCTACAACTCATGCTGATCCTGCTAGCTATGTTGCCATGACTACAATGTGTCCATTAATCACAAGGAAGGGTCACTTTATTGTAGCATATCAACGGAATTCCTTTACTCCCTCCCACATACCTACTGTATAGCACCTTCCTTCCCCCCCAAATAACCAAAATAGAATATTGGTTTAGCTTCATTGTGCACGCTGCCACCAAACACACACAACCACTTACAACAACCACAAGACGCTATCACAGCCACCAAGGCTTGATCCAACCACACACACATAACACCACACAGCATTACATAACACCACACAGCATTACATAACACCACACAGCATTACAAAACACCACACAACCCTTAGAGCGGGACCACAAACAAGATTTGATTTAGAGGGGGTGGGCCCACACCCCCTCACAGAAAAAATCCACAGTGAGGAAAAACCCATTTTTTGGGAGAAAACCTCAAAGCAGGAAAAATAACCCAACAATCGCTCTGCAAACAGGTACACACACAATTAGTTCATAGAAAGATCCAGCCAATCTTCAAGGTCTACTCCCTGATCAAGTGTTGCACCTATAGGACAGATAAAACACCACAAAACCAAAACAAACAACAAGAAAAAGTTTGCAGCACGTGCACACAAGCTTAGAATGAACACTCATACTAAGGTACCAGCCTTTTAAACCCCCAACCACGTGGCCCAATCACGTGCTATACAACCAATCACATTTGGGAGGGAGCTAAATTTCTGCCTAATTCACGTGTTCAAACGTCAGAAATGTATATCTCCCTCCCACATGCCCACTGTATAGCACCTGCCTTCCCCCCAAATAACCAAAATAGAATATTGGTTTAGCTTCATTGTGCACGCTGCCACCAAACACACACAACCACTTAGAGACACAAAGAACGGGGTGATGCTTAAATGCCCAATTGCTTAGAAACCTCCAGACGCCTTTCCACTGAGTCTTTTACATAACCATCTTTGGCTGTTTCGGACTTCCAACGACCATGACGCTTGAATAGCCTGTCCTCTACACCTGCATTAGCTGCTGCAGTGGCCCCGCCTGCCCGAAGGCTGTGCATGCTAAACAAAGTGGGGTCATAACCTAACTGTGAGATTTTGCTTAGCAGCAGTTCTCTCAACCTAGTGTAACTTAGCCCTCCAGTCTTCCTCAATCGCTCTCCAGCTTTTGTTGGAGTTACTCCACGAAACACAAAACCTTTGTGTGTGCTTTCCAATTCCCCCCTATGGAAATATCTTTCCATCATGGCTACTGGGCAGGTTGGCAAACCTGTACGTGCAATGACTAGGGATGCTCCATCCCGATATTGATCGGTCTTACTAGATTGTACCCTAACCACCATGCTCTCACTGTTGAAGGTGATGTCATCACACTTCAATTTAACTAACTCGTCACAGCGCATGAACCCAGCAAAGGCTAACAGACACACTGCCAACAACCTAATCTCAGTCAGGGATGGGTCTGGCTCAGCTGCCTCCACCATGGCCTTCAGCATATCGGCCGTGATAAGTTCCTTGCGGACTTTTGGTCTAGCCAATGTGCGCTTTAAACCTTCCAAGGTGGTTTGCACTAATGGTAATCCCCCCAATGGCTGCAGCCCTGCCAGCCCATGCAATCGTGAAAGAGCATGCACTGCCTCCTCTACTGCTGCCTTAGACCCTGTGGACTCACTGAGGTGCTGCATGTACAGCACTAGATGGACTTCCTTTACAGGAAAACTTGGCACCCCTTGTCGTTCATCAGCCCAGACCTTCCATCTCCGATATGCACCAAGATACTTCTTCGAAGTGCTGTCTGCCCTACTCTTTAGCACTGTCGCAGGTAGTGCCTGGGCAAGCCTCCGTAACTCAGGGTCTTCTAGATTGCTGAGCAATGGCCACATGCCTGAGGAGAATATGTCTGCAGAAGAGAAAAGACTGCAGTAAGTCATGCCAGTATGCTAAATCAACTCAAACACTGGTATGTCACAGCCACCGAGGCCTGACCATACACACCAGTAACCTTTCCACCGAGGATCGGAAACTGCAACATGTCCCTAGCCACCGAGGCAGGGAATCACCAGCCGCTAAGGCTGACAATTACATACATATAACCACTACTGAAAATACACACGCAGCACCGTTGCACGCAAGGCTGACAAAAGGCTGACAACTGCACCTAGCTGCCCAATTAGCCACTATGGCTGATAATTGCACACATAGCCGCTGATTATAGGCTGGGAATACTAAGGCTGACCATAATATACACATAGCCACTAAGGCTGACCATAATACACACATAGCCACTAAGGCTGACCATAATACACACATAGCCACTAAGGCTGACCATAATACACACATAGCCACTAAGGCTGACCATAATACACACATAGCCACTAAGGCTGACCATAATACACACATAACCATCAAGGCTGACAGATAGCCACCATCAAGGCTGACACATAGCCATCAAGGCTGACACATAGCCATCAAGGCTGACACATAGCCATCAAGGCTGACACATAGCCATCAAGGCTGACACATAGCCATCAAGGCTGACACATAGCCATCAAGGCTGACACATAGCCATCAAGGCTGACACATAGCCATCAAGGCTGACACATAGCCATCAAGGCTGACACATAGCCATCAAGGCTGACACATAGCCATCAAGGCTGACACATAGCCATCAAGGCTGACACATAGCTTCTAAGGCTAACAATACACACAGCCAATAAGGCTCAAAATACGCACATAATCACTAAGAGTGGAAATACACAAATAGCCAATAAGTAAGGCTGACTCCTTTGGCTCTTTTCATATTAAAGTACAGCATTTAACGCACAAGTCATATAAACCTGAAGAGTGGTCCCCTTCAGTCAATGGCCCTCAGACTTATTAGGCAATGCACACATATAATACTAATGCCCATCACAAACATATCCATGGCCACATTACTTTGTCCACAAAACACAATGACCGTCCCCATGGCAACCCAAGTACTTATATCACCTTACTGTGATGACATCCCAACTGTCAAATGCAAAAATCCACTGACTTGTACTGCTTTCCAAAGTTATTAACATGCATTAGATCACTTATTTTGGCTATTGCAATACCTAACAACATTGCTCAGAATGTGAAGGTGACACATTAACCACCTTCCCTTCTCATTAATCCCCTGCACCACGTGCCCACACCCGTATAGAAAAGGATACGGACATGCGAAGTCAGTAGGCCTCACGCATAACCTACGCCTCTTAGCTCGCTTGGGTTCCACTAGTATTTCCGATCCGCCATTACATCCAGTAGCGGATCCAGGGGGGGGGGGGGGGGGGGGGGGCACAACGGGCCCGTGCCCCCCCCCCCGAGGGTCCCGCCCCTTCGTATACACGTACATGTACGACTATGTGTACGCGAATGTATGCAAACGCAGCGCAGAGATATAGCTACGGCATATACGTACGCCTACGTACATAATGATACATGGGTCAGGGCCAAGTATGAATATGATTGCTTTTATCGCGTGAAGTAATAGCATTTGGCTCTACAATAGAAGTACAGGCAGAGATCATTAGCCGACCGTTTAGCGTATGTTATTCAATTTTCCCTCTAGAGAGCATATCGAAAAGTACCAAAAAAACGAGCATAACCCCAAAATTAGCCCATATATTTCCGTGGAGGCAAACAAAGCAATTAACGCCCACGCGTCATGTGACCATATGAAAAAGGTAGCATTTCAATCTTTTCTAAACGAATAAACGGTGAGTTCAACTTCAGGACATGTACTATCAACGGCGATGCATCGGCGCATTGAACATATAGCGGCTGAGCTCTTGATCTGTCGCTCCCCAGCCTCGATCAGTAATTACATTTTTAGTGCAGTTTTTACGTACTTTTTGGGGGGTTTTCTACGCAAAAAGCGTTGGCTTCTGGGGCTCCGCCCCAGACCCCGGTGGGGGAGTTTACAGCGCTCCCCCACACCCCCTAGCTGGGCGGGAGGGGTGCCCCCCTCCCGCACCCTCCCCGGGGCGGCCCCGCCTACTACTTCGCCCCACCCCTTGCCACACCCTCGCCGGTGCCCCCCCCCCCCTCCCAATTCCTGGATCCGCCACTGACATCCGCGCGAGGTCGCCATCCACGTACTCATCCACCCGCGGATTCGGACCGACGGCAACTTCTTCAATTTCTATCTGCGGGTACGAAGATCTATACCTTAATTCTTTTCCTTCAGTGCCAAATCCAACCGCTCTTCCGAGATGGAAGACTTCGCATCCACCTTAATCATAGATTGACTGAAACGGGAGTGACTTAAGTCAGTGACTTAAGTCACTACCCTGGGATACGGTGAAATGAGATTTATACCCAGCTATTCAAACAAATTCTTTACATGTGGTTGATTGTTAATACAGATAACAGCAGGTTCACATAAATGAATTTCATTTAGGCTACACATGATCACTTCGTATGTGTACAAAGGCATGGTAAATCACTGATTATATATGTACTTTACTATACAGGCACTTCCTTACTTAGACTTCAGTCCACATAAAGCAACAATGTTGTCATTTTCCATTTCAGAGCACACAGTACAATAGTTCTTGCACAGGCTTTTGCATACACTGCAAGCACTACTAGCATTGGTAGCTACACAAGTAGCAGAGTTTTTGTCATACAATGGATGCAGGCACAATGGGGCAATGTTGTGTGGAAATGTTGCATGTTAATCCTGTTGCTGAGCGTGCATGAGTATAGGTTTACGTTTATTGGTACTTGCATGTATATAAGTAAAGCTACAGCAACTGCTTCTGTGCCCGGGTGAAACCATTGAACAGAGAGTACGCGTCGTCCAAAATATGATACCTATTTGCAGCTCTCATGATCAAACCAATACGTATTCAGTGGCCTTAGGGCATCCTACAGGCAATCGGTATTGAAATCACATCTGGCAGCATGCATTTGTAATGGAAAGACAATTTCCAGTAGTCCTGTGTACCTCTTCTACATCATTACCCCACAAAATGTGTGTATCAAACTGAGGTGAGGATCTCCAGCCTTCAACAATGCCATCTACTGCCTTCCATTGTACGCCATGACAAGATAAACTACTGCCATCACCGACGTCATCGCTTTCTTGCTCATGTGGTTCTTCAATCGCCGGGTTTGGGGAACTAATTGCTATAGAAATGGCTGTGGGAATGGATGCTTCAGCATTGCCGCCTGCTGCAGTGCTGTGCCGCCTAATGCTGCGTGCGGAAAACGCCTTCAAAGTAGCGCCTTCATAAAAATAAATGATGCATTTTACACTACGCCCTTTACCGTTAATTCTCTGTACACCCCCAAGGAGTTTTGTTTCGTTAAAAAGCCTTCCGTACCTCTGCTTTGCATGTTTGTTGCCTAATATCTTAGCTCCGTTGCATGTAACACGATCGCCAACAAGGAAAGGCATCGCGGTTTGAACACAAAAAAGGGGCGTATTTTGTAATGTTTGCCGCCAAACAGCGATACAAGCTGCCCTATTTGCTACGCTCCTCTGGCTTAAAATACAACCATTTTAGAACAGTTTAAAGCTGCATGCCACACAGTACGTGCACAATTAAAAAAAAAACGCACTGGCGTCACCAATTCGAGTGTTTTATCGTTTCAAAAGTTCAGTGACTGTCACTAATTAATGACTTAAGTCACGATCCGTCAATCTATGATTAATTCTCCACGCACGCCATAGCTGTCGCCATTTTGTCCGCCACCAGCTGCTTGCTTATAGAACCGGGCTGGAGTTCGTTCCCTCGCTTCTTTGACATGTAAGGTTCTTTTCTGCCAGCGCTCCTTCCCAGCCTCAACGCTGTTTCTTCTTGACCCTGCCTAACGATCTTCATCTCCTCTTGCAATTGTTTCATGCCCTGGAGAAGCTGGTCTACTGTTTCCTTCTCCATTTTACGCAAACAAACAACAAGAAAAAGTTTGCAGCACGTGCACGCAAGCTTACAATGAACACTCATACTAAGGTACCAGCCTTTTAAACCCCCAACCACGTGGCCCAATCACGTGCTATACAACCAATCACATTTGGGAGGGAGCTAAATTTCTGCCTAATTCACCGTGTTCAAACGTCATGCAGAAATGTATATATGCCTCAACTGGTCAAGTGGTGTCCCCTCCGGCTGAGGGGGGGAGTGGTCAAGACCACACCCACACAGGAAGCACTGCCTACCGCAAGCACAGTGAGTGAGGATCAGGTAACATCCCAGAACACCACAAGTGCAGACAGGCCCCAGACCGCTGCTCCTAAATCCCGCCAGACAAGTCTTGATGGACTGCTGGGATCATGGACCTCTGCCACAGCTGGATGGTTCAAGAAAGTATCTGCAGAGTATGTGAAGGAGGGGGGAGGAGGGGGGCCAATGAGGTATGCTAAGGATGTGAAGGGGACCAATGAGGTATGCTAAGGATGTGAAGGAAGGGGGCCAATGAGGTATGCTAAGGGTGTGAAGGAAGGGGGCCAATGAGGTATGCTAAGGATGTGAAGGAATGGGGTATGCTAAGGGTGTGAAGGAAGGGGGCCTATGAGGTATGCTAATGATGTGAAGGAAGGGGGCCAATGAGGTATGCTAAGGGTGTGAAGGAAGGGGGCCAATGAGGTATGCTAAGGATGTGAAGGGGGCCAATGAGGTATGCTAAGGATGTGAAGGAGGGGGGCCAATGAGGTATGCTAAGGGTGTGAAGGGGGCCAATGAGGTATGCTAAGGATGTGAAGGAAGGGGACCAATGAGGTATGCTAAGGATGTGAAGGAAGGGGGCCAATGAGGTATGCTAGGGATGTGAAGGAAGGGGGCCAATGAGGTATGCTAAGGGTGTGAAGGGGGCCAATGAGGTATGCTAAGGGTGTGAAGGAAGGGGGCCAATGAGGTATGCTAAGGGTGTGAAGGAAGGGGGCCAATGAGGTATGCTAAGGATGTGAAGGAAGGGGGCCAATGAGGTATGCTAAGGATGTGAAGGAAGGGGGCCAATGAGGTATGCTAAGGGTGTGAAGGGGGCCAATGAGGTATGCTAAGGGTGTGAAGGAAGGGGGCCAATGAGGTATGCTAAGGGTGTGAAGGAAGGGGGCCAATGAGGTATGCTAAGGATGTGAAGGAAGGGGGCCAATGAGGTATGCTAAGGATGTGAAGGAAGGGGGCCAATGAGGTATGCTAAGGATGTGAAGGAAGGGGACCAATGGGGTATGCTATGGGTGTGAAGGGGGCCAATGAGGTATGCTAAGGGGCCAATGTTGCACGGATAATACATGGGCGTACGCAGCCTTCAGGAAAGGGGGGGTGGGGGGGGGGGTTGAATTTTATTAAAAGGTGACCTTTCATTAATTATGACGTGTATGCATACATCTTCTTGTCCCCAGTCCATTTTTTATTCTTTATCGATCGTTATTTTTGTACGTATATGCTAGACTACGTACACGTGTGTAGTAAATACAAGTGGAATAGTAAAACTGTTAAGTGTGATGGTGACCTCATTTTAGAGAGGGGGATTCATTCGAACCCATTAACCCCCCTTGCGTAGCACATGTAATAATTCCTTCATCCTCTTTTATAGCCTCCAGCAGTTTGACTTCAATGCAGGAGGGGCATTGTCCCCAAGCCTGTGACATCATCAAAACCACCAGCCCCTCCCCCTCCTGTTGAGGTACCACCACTGAGGTGAGCCCCGCCCACTGTCACATTTGACCTTATCTAGCCCCTCCTCCTATCAGGAAGGTGGAAGCCATGTTCAACCATGTTGCAGAAGAAGCCGATGAGTTGCCCTTCCACATCTTGATATTGAAGGGGCGTATCAATCAAGAGTGGTACATCTGTATGAAAGGAGACCAGACTGGCATCGTGCCTGCAAACTTTGTTCGGCTAATTGATCAGACCTAATGACTGTTGATCTGTGGCAGTTTTGACTTCTAAGGAGTGAGGGGGCAGCTGTAGCTAATTAATGTGGGTGGATAATCAGTTTAGATGGTGGGCAACCAAGCCAATATAAATATTGAGGGAGGGAGGGAGGGAGGGAGGGAGGGAGGGAGGGAGGGAGGGAGGGAGGGAGGGAGGGAGGGAGGGAGGGAGGGAGGGAGGGAGGGAGGGAGGGAGGGGGGAGGGAGGGAGGGAGGAAGGGAGTAAGGGAGGGAGGGCAGTCATCATGGAAGATTATGTCGCCATCCAAGGACTAGGTGTTGTGTAGGGTGTGGCCTTGTACACATATACCTACAGTGACCGTTCTGGGTAACAGGGAGTGGCCAGCCACATGTCATCAGCAGCTCTGCCCTTCCTCCCTCCCTCCCTAGGACAATATTCATATTGGCTTGGCTGCCCATCATACTACCATGTTTCCACTGGGGGAGGGGCATCACCATGTTCCCACTGGGGGAGGGGCATCACCATGTTCCCACTGGGGGAGGGGCATCACCATGTTCCCTTTGGGGGAGGAGCATCACCATGTTCCCACTGGGGGAGGGGCATCACCATGTTCCCTCTAGGGGAGGGGCATCACCATGTTTCCTCTGGGGGAGGGGCATCACCATGTACCCACTGGGGGAGGGGCATCACCATGTTCCCACTGAGGGAGGGGCATCACCAGACCATGTTCCCTCTGGGGGAGGGGCATCACCATGTTCACACTGGGGGAGGGGCATCACCATGTTTCCACTGGGGGAGGGGCATCACCATGTTCCCTCTGGGGAGGGGCATCACCATGTTCCCACTGGGGAGGGGCATCACCATGTTTCCACTGGGGGAGGGGCATCACCATGTTCCCAATGGGGGAGGGGCATCACCATGTTCCCACTGGGGGAGGGGCACCACCATGTTCCCACTGGGGGAGGGGCATCACCATGTTCCCTTTGGGGGAGGGGCATCACCATGTTCCCACTGGGGGAGGGGCATCACCATGTTCCCACTGGGGGAGGGGCATCACCATGTTCCCTCTGGGGGAGGGGCATCACCAGACCATGTTCCCTCTGGGGGAGGGGCATCACCATGTTCACACTGGGGGAGGGGCATCACCATGTTCCCACTGGGGGAGGGGCATCACCATGTTTCCACTGGGGGAGGGGCATCACCATGTTCCCACTGGGGGAGGGGCATCACCATGTTCCCACTGGGGGAGGGGCATCACCATGTTCACACTGGGGGAGGGGCATCACCATGTTCACACTGGGGGAGGGGCATCACCATGTTCCCTCTGGCGGAGGGGCATCACCATGTTCCCTCTGGGGGAGGGGCATCACCATGTTCCCACTGGGGTAGGGGCATCACCATGTTCCCACTGGGGGAGGGGCATCACCATGTTCCCACTGGGGGAGGGGCATCACCATGTTCCCACTGGGGGAGGGGCATCACCATGTTCCCACTGGGGGAGGGGCATCACCATGTTCCCTTTGGGGGAGGGGCATCACCATGTACCCACTGGGGGAGGGGCATCACCATGTTCCCACTGGGGGAGGGGCATCACCAGACCATGTTCCCTCTGGGGGAGGGGCATCACCATGTTCCCACTGGGGGAGGGGCATCACCATGTTCCCACCGGGGTAGGGGCATCACCATGTTCCCACTGGGGAGGGGCATCGCCATGTTCCCACTGGGGGAGAGGCATCACCATGTTCCCTCTGTTGTATTGATGTGATGAGGTTAGCAGTGAGTACACCACCACAGGGGTTGATGTAGGCTCCATTGAGATGATCACCAACCACCACATGATGGAGTAGTGTATCAGGCAGCAGCTAACTGCCTTCTTTATAATTTCTTTCTTAAACTAGTATTTCCCTTCTGTCTGCCCACTGATTAGACACTAATCAATGCTGAGAAATACCACATTTGATCTACCCAGAATCCCCTACATGGTACACAAAGTACAGTGTACATATCAAAGCCTACATGGTACCTACACAGTACAGTGTACATTTCAAAGCCTACATGGTACCCACACAGTACAGTGTACATATCACAACTTACATGGTAAACACACAGTACAGTACACATATCAAAGCATACATGGTACACACACAGTTCAGTGCACATTTCAAAACCTACATGGTACACACACAGTACAGTGCACACACATCAGTGTCATAACAGCTTCTCATGACATCAGAGGACCATCACAGGCTGCAGTCCCATCTCACCACCTCGTCAGCCCTCAGAGATAGAGAGCCATGGATGGTAAGACCACACCCACCAATGCTAAGGGACTGAAGTGTGATGGAGCCAAAGTTAAGACCAACAGTATACTGGACTTAGCCACCTATGGGGTGCTTAGGGGAGAACTCCTCCCCCTCCACATATCCCCACACTCCAGGCAGCATCACAGGTAGCACAAATGGAGGGGCAGCTTGGGTGCAAAGGTCAATGGCCCCAGCGTCATGTTTGCCAGCTGACCCGACAGGGCCAACACAATGTGCCATGCCATGTAGAAGCCATAGTGACTGGTCACATAGGGAAGGCCACTCCCCCCTTCTGCTGGGGTGTGATACCCCCCAATGAGGCCTGCTACGTTCCACTGGTCATTGAGAACAGACCTCCAATTGTCCAGAGCCTTTTGTGCCGCTGACAGAGCCAGATCAGTGTCCTGTGAGGGAGTCCCTGGAGGGAGGAGGGGTTACGAGGGTGAAGGGTCAGTGAAGGAGGGGGAGGAGGAGGTAGGTACAAGCATGTGTTAACAATGGTTGCCCATGTAAGCTGTAGATCATGTGACTCACATGTGACATGGTGAATAACACTATGTGATGACATGCTACATTACAGGAAGGTCATTTACCTCCCAAAGGTTAAGTGATATGGCTGCCCAATCTGGGTTTACCATCATCTAAACTGAATTCTCAAAGGAGTTTCTACCTGTGTTTTGGAACAGCTTGCTCATAGCTTTGGCCTAAGCATCTTCCTCCATCTTCTAAGAGAGCATGTACAGAAGGTACTCTATATATACTGTACAGGTACTTCGAAATTTCTCTCTCACATCCTCATTTTTAGCCACACCCACCCCAGCGCTCACCATAGTCACACTCACCCCAGTGCTCACCATAGCCACACCCAACTCGGCACTGAGGTACCACAAGTACTACCAGCACAGGTAGGGAGAGGGGTTGCCCAGACCCATGCAATTCTAATGCCCAGACTCATGCATCATGGGGAAAATAATATGAAGGGGTTTGGGGGGGGAGGGGGGGGGGGGGGCTAATCTAGTGCCCAGACCCCTGTCAGTAGCTCAAGTAGTGTTGTGCTACCTTGTGTGGGCCACAACAGGAAGTGGTTGCATGTTTCTGCTTTCCTGGGAGCGTATTTAAACCACACTCCCCACAACTGCACTGACTAGCACTAGTCCCCAGACTACTCTAACACTACACGTAATATTGAACCCCCCCTCCCCTTAGCGTCTTTTACCATATGCTACTACTGCATGCTTATTATCATCTTCAAGGCAAAAGCTTTATTATCCAAAGCAGCATATTAGTAGGCCCTTCCTGTATAGCACACCAATCATTGGTGCTTTTTTTTTTTTTGTAAGTCTCTGCCTTGAGTGGTCAGGCTCCGGAGAGGAGTGGTGTGGTGGTGCACGTGCTGGGGCTAGCTGCGTGAAGCAGATATTTGGAGGACGTACCTGGGAGGTGTTGGGGGTGTACCTGGATGGTGTTGGGAGTGTTCATTTGTGACGTTCCTTGCATTCGCAGGCAAGCAATCCTTTGGGACAACCCATGTTGTGCCATGCATGGGCCTGGGACTTTGTTGTGGCATGTACGGGCCAGGCACTTTGTTGTGCCAAGCATAGGCCGGGGACTTTGTTGTGCTTTATTTGCTGCCCCTCCCATCTTCCCAGCACACTTGTGATAGCCGTCTGCTCCTCCTCCCCCTCCTTTCCTCCCTCCTCCTCCCCTCCCCCTCCTTCCCTCCCTCCTCCTCCCCTCCCCCTCCTTCCCTCCCTCCTCCTCCCCTCCCCCTCCTTCCCTCCCTCCTCCTCCCCTCCCCCTCCTTCCCTCCCTCCTCCTCCCCTCCCCCTCCTTCCCTCCCTCCTCCTCCCCTCCCCCTCCTTCCCTCCCTCCTCCTCTTCTCCCCAGGCATACCTCAGAGCAGGCCGCCGCAACGCGATGTCTCCTCACCCACGCCTCCTTCCCATATTCCCAGGAGTGGAAGTGCAGGCTCATCCCCATCAAGAACACCTGCTGTGGTATGGTGTGTGTATGTGTGTATATGGTGTGTGTGTGGTGTGTGTGGTGTGTGTGGTGTGTGTGTGTATATGGTGTGTGTGTGTGTGAATATGGTGTGTGAGTGTGATAGTATGGTGTGTGTTTTACATGTATACGTAGTTCAGGTTTTGTTTGGTTTCCCTAAGCACTGAGTCTCTCTGGTTCCCAGACCATGCCTGCAGACAGTGGGACTGGGGAGGAGGGGCCGGCTAAGTTGCAGTGCAGGGGGGCATGAGGCCAGGCGGATCTACTAGCTGTTAAGAATGAGGCAGTAGCTGAAGCCGTCAATGAGAATGATCACGGTGAGGGGAGGAGATGGAAGGGAGATAAGGGAAGGGATGGGAAGGAGAGGGAGGGAGGAGGGTGAGGACCCTAGAAAAAAGTCTTGCAATGTTTTGCCAAGTCTTGGCAAGATCTTGAGAATCTTGATAATATCTTACCAAAACATGATAAGACTTGGCAGGAGTTTCGAATTTTTTTCTAGGGAAAAAATTGGAGGAGGGAGCTCGAGATGGAAAGGCGAAGAAGGGGGAATGACCATTGTTATTGGGAACACATTGGTAAAGGAGAGGAGGAAAAATCTAATTCCCCAAATAGTGCACACTTCATGCCCTTCTAAAACACTGTGGGTTTCACCACTTCCAATGTACAACTTGTAATTCCTGGAGAAGATTATATTGACTGTACATCTACATGTAGTAGTGGCTCATCCCAGTCCCAGGTGACATGTCCAATTAAAGCAATAGGTTAATTTATCCCTCCTCCCTCCCATCCCTCCTCCCTCCCTATAATGCTGTAATGAGAGATAGACAGAGGGAAGGCTGGAATATTTAACTGTGTATATACTTCCATCAACAAAAACTATGGCAACACAACCAGAGAAAGCCATGGCAACACAACCAGAGAAAACCATGGCAACACAACCAAAAAAACCATGGCAACACAACCAGAAAAAACCATGGCAACACAACCAGAGAAAACCATGGCAACACAACCAGAGAAAACCATGGCAACACAATCAGAGAAAACATGGCAACACAACCACAAAACTCCACATAGTCAGATAGAAGGCGTAAACTGGTGAATCACATCATATGAACAAGCCAACCACTATAATATCAGCCACATCAATTACTATTTCAGCTACACCCACTGTTGCACCCACCACTACGACAACGCCTACACCCACTCCTCCTCCCCCTGAGAAGCCCTTCTATGGTCATCAATCTTGACAAGTTAGCAGCACTCAGCAAGGCTCCACCCACCCCCAGTGGATCAGGTGATTCCGCTTCTTCCTCGTTGCCAGGGAAACCTGTGGTGCCCATAGATGTGCGCACCCCTAACATGCTAAAGATTGTCTTGCTCCAGGCCTCTGGGCCTTCAAGTGCTGCTGAAGAGGTGGGGGCCATGGACCTTATCTCTCTCTCAGGTGTGTGTCTAAGGAACGAGAGGGGTACATGGAGACTGCTCCCACGGTCCAATTTCCATGCCCCGCCCCCCAGCACCAGCACAGAGCACACGGAGACCTTCCCCCTCGCGGGGGGCATCAGAGGTGTCTTCAACCACACCCAGAAGTGCTGGTGTGTCCTCCCTCCCCTCACAGCCACCACCGGGGAACCTTCCCCGCAGGAGACCAGGGAGCTCACTTACTCCCAGAGGACAGGTAGTATGGAGGGGCCCGACCCCAAGCCAGCAGACCTGTTTGTATCAAAGAAGGCCATTTTGACGGAGGTGGGAGGGCTCATTCACAGCGTGCTGGCCCAGTTTGAGCAGACCAGGAGTGTGGAAGACAAGAGGAGGATTGGGTCGGACATGACCAACCCTAACATGGGCCACCTGGTACGAGGTGCTCTGTGCACTGCTGTGGCTAGGGTACTGCTGGATGGCCTGAAGCCTTACAGATTCCAGGGTCTTGTGACTGACGATATTTGGAAGGTGACATCGTCTTTTTGGCAAGAAGGTAAGCTGTCCTCCTCCCCAGGCTGCCATCCTCTCTTCCCTGTCAAAACCCACCATGTGTGCTTGCTCACCACAGCTGTTGTCAGAGGTCAGCTGTTACCTGCTGTGGACAAACAGGTATTCCAACCAATCCGATATCTGGAGGGTAGCTATGACAACAACATGAAGTTCAGAAGTTTCATCTGTTCAGCTTTGAACAAAAGTGCTCTGTCAACTTGGATTGAAACCTTACCCAATCAGAAAGGTGAGTGATTAATTCATTTAGGGCATATGTGAAGGTCACATTTCATCACACCTTCACACATGCTGTCATCACACAAAACCATCCCACACCCTCCCATCATTACATCATCCCACACCCTCCCACCATTACACCATCCCATGCCACCATCCCTCACAGACACTCTGAACAGGCACTATCAGCCAACATCATTTCTGGTGCTGGTTTCTGAAAATGAAGAATACGCCAGACTGTTTAATGAGCTCCTGGTGATATTGGAGCCACTCATTCACTTACCATTCAGTTTCAGTATTGACTTTGAACTGAGACAGGTAGGGAATGTGCTGGTGTGTGGGGTATGTGTGTGTTTAAACACCATGACAACTCCTTGAAGCCA
This sequence comes from Spongilla lacustris, assembly GCA_949361645.1. Lineage (NCBI taxonomy): Eukaryota > Metazoa > Porifera > Demospongiae > Spongillida > Spongillidae > Spongilla > Spongilla lacustris. Next base: position 17,657,464 of record OX442417.1, read on the forward strand.
CCTTATGCCAGGGGATCCCCTTGGGTAGCCATTTCATTATTTATGCATGGCAGATCTCAGCAATAGAGTCAGCAATGTTAGATACGGGAGTTAGCAATGTTAGATACAGGAGTTAGCAATGTTAGATACAGGAGTTAGCAATGTTATATTCTAACGGGAGTTAGCAATGTTAGATACAGGAGTTAGCAATGTTAGATACGGGAGTTAGCAATGTTAGATACAGGAGTTAGCAATGTTAGATACAGGAGTTAGCAGTGTTAGATACAGGAGTCAGCAGTGTTAGATACAGGAGTTAGCAATGTTAGATACAGGAGTTAGCAATGTTAGATACAGGAGTTAGCATATTCATCATGCCACAGTCACAGAACACTTCACTTTGCAGCAGTAGTATTGACATCAAGCACGAATCATCAGGTACAAACATCACCACACACACACAGGTACAGCCAGTTATTGATGTACCAGCCAAGACCAATGCTTCAACTGGTCAAGTGGTGTCCCCTCCGGCTGAAGGGGGAGTGGTCAAGACCACACCCACACAGGAAGCACCGCCTACCACAAGTACAGTGAGTGAGAATCAGGTGCCATCCCAGAACACCACAGGTGCAGACAGGCCCCAGACCGCTGCCCCTAAATCCCGCCAGACAAGTCTTGATGGACTGCTGGGATCATGGACCTCTGCCATAGCTGGATGGTTCAAGAAAGTATCTGCAGAGTATGTGAAGGAAGGGGGAGGAGAGGGGCAATGTTGCACTGATAATACATGGCCGTACGCAGCCTTCGGGAAAGGGGGGTCGAATTTTATTAAAAGGTGACCTTTTGTGATGTAAGGCAAAATTATGACGTGTACGTGTATACCTCCTTGTCCCCAGTCTATTCTTTGTCGATCATCATTTTTGTATGTATATGCTAGACTGTAAGTGGAATAGCAATACTTTTAAGTGGATGGTGACCTCGTTTTAGGGACAGGAGGGGTCGTTCGAATCCATCGACCCCCCTTTCGTACGCCCATGTAATGATTCCTTTATCCTCTTTTATAGCCTCCTTTGACTTCAATGCAGGAGGGGCGTTATCCCCCAAGCCTGTGACATCATCAAAACCACCAGCCCCTCCCCCTCCCCCTCCCCCTCCTGTTGAGGTACCACCACCACTGAGGTAAGCCCCGCCCACTGTCACCATTGACCTTATCTAGCCCCTCCCCCTATCAGGAAGGTGGAAGCCATGTTCAACCATGTTGCAGAAGAAGCCGATTAGTTACCCTTCCAGAAGGGAGACATCTTGACATTGAAGGGGCATATCAATCAAGAGTGGTACATCTGTATGAAAGGAGACCAGACTGGCATCGTGCCTGCAAACTTTGTCCGGCTAATTGATCAGACCTAATGACTGTTGATCTGTTCTTTCTTTTTTGTGTGTGCTGTGTTGTTGACATAGAAATAGAAGCTATAGGTGATGTGGTCATGTGATGCATGTGACTAAGGTCATGTGACTAAGGTCATGTGACTAATGAGGTGCTGCACCTGGTCTAAGAAAGGAGCCTATTGCATTGGGTAGAGCCATCTTTACTCACTAGTGGGTAATTTGAACCTTCTCACAACAGACATTCTTTGGCATGAAGTAGCTTAGGGCAGTAAGTGTGCTTTAAAAAGAGTGGTGTACTCCAGATAGTTGTGTCCTGATTCTCTTCAGTACGAGATGCCACAAGTGGGTGGGCTGATGGGGGCTGGGGGGGGGGGGGGGGGGGGGGGGGCATGTCCAGCGTGTGAGGGAGACCATCCTATCCTGCCTGTGCAACGACTGTGTGTTGTCCCACAAGGGAGGCCACGCCCACCTTGATGCAGATGCAGCAATCCACAAGCTGTGCCACGCCCTCACCATAGCGATTATACCCGACTACCGGCTCATTGCTGTACACCCCGCCATATTCTACAGTGGCATAGTGCACATTGACCTGAAGGGGAACCATCTCCATGACCTGCTCTAATGCGGAGATGGTGGTCACTAACCTGTTGGTCAGCCAGAAGATGTGGACTGATGCTATCTTGTTAGTCAACTGACCCAAGCGTACCCACGATTCAGCACTACCATCTCAAACTTCTTCATAACTGCATATGCTGCCACATTCAAATAGTCACCCTTTAATTTTGCATCACTGGGACGATATGACCTCTCAAAGTGGTGACTTTTGCATGTTGTTGTACTGTGCTTCCTCTCTTGTACAAATTACAGCTGTTTGAACTAGTGAAAATTTTAGTATCAATAGAATGGCAGAAAAGTTAATACCAGTTATTAATGCCATCCTATCCACTTGTGTTTGTTTGGTTCCTGAGTGCCCAAATCCCACCAGAATCCCGCCACATCACATAGAGCGTGGTGGCCAGGGCATTTCAATGGTAGCTAACAAACCGCAAAGCCATACTGTATAAAGTGTTCACATGAATTATCAGGATGGCCAGCTGCTGGTACATTTACAGGCAGTAACTGTTATCTTGTAGACTTTGCTGTGAAGTACTTATAGAAAAGGTATAATAACATGTACACTATGGCAAAAATTCACTCACACAAACACACACTTGTAATTCAGTTGCTTGTGTATTTAGGTGTCAAGGTGTGCAACAGAACAGGCAGGGCCTAGAAGTCTTTCCCAGGAAGAATGGGCTCTGTGACCTTCACATAGCACATTCCGGGAAAGACTGCTAGGCCCTGCCTGTTCGGAAACTACTTCAGAAGCTTTTGCACTGCTCGTAGGCAGTTTACACACAGCAAGTCTCCACTTCTCAAAGACAGAGATTGCTACAGTATAAGTTTTTCTGATACAACTTAATGTATGCTGCACCGATGCTTCTTTAAAACGGGTCACCGCAATAGGCCTACTTGTAAGGATTGAGATCATCACATGCACGGGCAAAACACTTCGAAGAAAAAGAAACATGCCCAAATAAGGAAACACTATTTGCTGTAACAGGTGGGCATATGTGGTAAGACAGTTACACAATACCACTTTTAAACAAAATGTGTGGCCTCGGATATAATGTTGCATGGTTCTCAGGGGTAATCAATACACAGACGTTTAAAATACTGACATTGATAGTCCCTTCACTTGTGTAAATACGGACGACACCTCAATATTGCAAAAGATGGTGTGAAGTTGAGAGAAATATAACCTTTACCCACACCCCAATATAACCCTTTACCCACACCCCAATATAACCCTTTACCGACACCCCAATATAACCCTTTACCCACACCCCAATATAACCCTTTACCCACACCCCAATATAACCCTTTACCCACACCCCAATATAACCCTTTACCCACACCCCAATATAACCCTTTACCCACACCCCAATATAACCCTTTACCCACACCCCAATATAACCCTTTACCCACACCCCAATATAACCCTTTACCCACACCCCAATATAACCCTTTACCCACACCCCAATATAACCCTTTACCCACACCCCAATATAACCCTTTACCCACACCCCAATATAACCCTTTACCCACACCCCAATATAACCCTTTACCCACACCCCAATATAACCTTTACCCACACCCCAATATAACCCTTTACCCACACCCCAATATAACCATCATAGATCAGTTCTGCTCATACATGGCCTTCTGTCAATTGTATTGCAGCCAAGATATGTGTGTGCAAAGTTGGTTGTGGAAGTGTTTGGAGAATGGGGCAATGAAGCTGTCAAAAAAGGTGGCTACCCAGCTATGTTGACCACTTATCCAGGTTACATCAACCATTTACAGTCGCCTGAGCCTCATCCTCATGAGACAGAATGCCAGGGCAATTTTGGCCAGATGTGTCCCACCAACCACATCTTCTTGTGACTTTTAGTTGTATATAATAGTTGTGAGTATATAATTCATAGTAATATGTATGTATATGTACTATATGTTCATCCTCCATAACATCTGTAATGCCCATTACATGTATTCTTGCATATAACAAATTTTATGAAAATAAAATTTCAGTGGTGTGTATTTCATAAACCATTAACTTTATTGACTCAATACAAGCCACTTTCATATCATGACCAACATAAATGAGAAGTTGGAGCAAAATTGGAAGACGTGAGTCACAACAACTCCATCTCACGGATTGTCTCCATCTTTGGAACCAACCACATAGCAGTTTCTTGACATGGCCACAAGCACTTCTGCTCTGGGGAAGGTATATTGTACCCATTCAAATGTGTTTGTCTAGCTGTTCTTGGCCAATGTTATTAGGTGAACATGGAGAAGAGGAAAGGGAACACCATCCCACCAGGATGAGGGGTGGACCAGTCTGGAAAGGTGGGTGTATGTGTATGTGTATGTGCCATGTCTCACTGCAGTTAGGATATGCTGTGCTAAGTGGGGAGGGGGAGGCCTTATGCCGCTTGGTGTAAGTGACTCAACTAACAGGTACATGTATTCTAACATTCAAGAGCTAACTATCCCTCCTTTGTTATTCCCTATCTCAGTCTCCCATATCTTTTTTCTCCCCCCGCCTCTTCCCCCTTCCCCTTCTCTTCTTCCTCCCCCTCCTTCACTTCCTTCTCCACCTATTTGCCCCAACACAGCTGGATACAAGGGATACAGTTTGGCCATGATGGTAGACCTATTCTGTGCTGTACTCAGTGGTGGTGGTCCTTTTGCCCATCACATACAAGTGGCAGGCACATGCTTATGTAGCAGATCTGGTGAGCATCTCTGGTGTGTTTGGGGCCAGGGGTGTGTGTGCCATGCAATAAGCCAGTTTTGGTAACTGGTGATCCAGAGCTGTCTAATGAGGAGCATTAGATATCGCAATGCTGTACTTGGAGCCATGGTAAGGGCATTTATGGTCTGCGCACTACTACTAATACCTCCTCTCCTCTCCTACCACCTCTTTTTTGTTCTCCCCTTTGCCTTCCAGAATAACCTGGCTGAGAGGCTGGGTGTTGCTCATGTGCCAGTTCAGGGACGTTAGCTATAAAGAAGAAATTTTGCTCATATTAATTGTTGCACAATTATCGCAAGCTACGTTTAGTAGCTATGACTTTCCGAGTTATTAATAGTTATGTTGAAGGAAATTTCAATCCATTATGGCAAACTGTTAGTACATGTACATCTAATAGCCCACAACAGCCATGGAGCCATACAAGTGGGATCCTCCCATGTGGCCAGTTGAGGCTAGAAACCACTGAAGTGCTCTTAGAGTAAACAGACGCATAACCCACCTGTATATAGCCCCACCAGGGGCAGAGCGCTGACATCACTGTACAAGCTGAAATCATTGTACATGTATGTAACTCTGAACAAGGGAGCCTGATTGGAGATACTATAAACACAATATTCCTATATCTTTAGCACTACATATGTTGCCAAATATCATATCTCCAATCCCTTTGCAGGAGCCCAGGGAGCTCACTGACTCCCAGAAGACAGGTAGTATGGAGGGGCCTGACCCCAAGCCTGCAGACCTGTTTGTATCAAAGAAGGCCATTGTGATGGGGGTGGGAGGGGCCATTCACAGCGTGCTGGCCCAGTTTGAGCAGACCAGGAGTGTGGAAGACAAGAGGAGGATTGGGTCGGACATGACCAACCCAAACATGGGCCACCTGGTACGAGGTGCTCTGTGCACTGCTGTGGCTCAGATACTGCTGGATGGCCTGAAGCCTTACAGATTCCAGGGTCTTGGGACCGACAATATTTGGAAGGTGACATCGTTGTTTTGGCAAGAAGGTAAGGAGGGTAGCTATGACAACAACATGAAGTTCAGAACTCTCATCTGTACAGCTTTGAAAAAAAGTGCTCTGTCAACTTGGATTGAAACCTTGCCCGATCAGAAAGGTGAGTGATTACATCATTACATCATCCCACACCCTCCCACCATTACATCATCCCACACCCTCCCACCATTACATCACCCCACACCCTCCCACCATTACATCATCCCACACCCTCCCACCATTACATCATCCCACACCCTCCCACCATTACATCATTCCATTCCACCACTACCTCATCCCATCCCACCATTACATCATCCCACACCTCCCATCATTACATCATCCCATCCCACGATTACATCATCCCATCCTACCATTACATCATCCCATCCCACAATTACATCATCCCATCCCCCCATTACATCATCCCATCCAACCATTACATCATCCCATCCCACCATCCCTCACAGACACCCTGAACAGGCACTATCAGCCAACATCATTTCTGGTGCTGGTTTCTGAAAATGAAGAATACGCCAGACTGTTTAATGAGCTCTTGGTGATATTGGAGCCACTCATTCACTTACCATTCAGTTTCAGTATTGACTTTGAATTGAGACAGGTAGGGAATGTGGTTGTGTGTGCTGGTGTGTGGTATGTGCTGATGTGGGTTATGTGTGTGGGGTAAATGTGTGTTAAAACACCATGACAACTCCTTGAAGCCACCTTATGCCAGGGCAATTCCATTGGGTAACCATTTGCATTGCTTATGCATGGTAGATCTCAGCAAAGGAGTTAGCATTGTTAGACAAAAGAGTTAGCAATGTTAGATACAGGAGTTAGCAGTGTTAGATACAGGAGTCAGCAGTGTTAGACAAAAGAGTTAGCAATGTTAGATACAGGAGTTAGCAATGTTAGATACAGGAGTTAGCAGTGTTAGACAAAAGAGTTAGCAATGTTAGACACAGGAGTTAGCAATGTTAGATACAGGAGTTAGCAATGTTAGATGCAGGAGTTAGCACTGTTAGATACAGGAGTTAGCAATGTTAGATACAGGAGTTAGCGATGTTAGATAAGGAGTTAGCAACGTTAGATATAGCAGTTAGCAATGTTAGATACAGGAGTTAGCAATGTTAGATACAGGAATTAGCAGTGTTAGATACGTGAGTTAGCATTTTCATCATGCCACAGTCACAGAACACTTCACTTTGCAGCAGTAGTATTGACATCAAGTATGAATCATTAGGTACAAACATCCCCCCCCCCCCCACACACACAGGTACAGTCAGTTATTGATGTACCAGCCAAGACCAATCCCTCAACTGATCATATGGTGTCCCCTCCGGCTGAAGGGGAAGTGGTCAAGACCACACCCACACAGGAAGCACTGCCTACCACAAGTACAGTGAGTGAGGATCAGGTGCCATCCCAGAACACCACAGGTGCAGACAGGCCCTAGACCGCTACCCCTAAATCCCGCCAGACAAGTCTTGATGGACTGCTTGGATCATGGACCTCTGCCACAGCTGGGTGGTTCAAGAAAGTATCTGCAGAGTATGTGAAGGAGGGGGGAGGAGGAGGGCAATGTTGCACTGATAATACATGGGTGTACGCAGCCTTTGGTAAAGGGGGAAGGTCGAATTTTATTAAAAGGTGACCTTTTGTGATGTAAGGCAAAATTATGACGTGTATATGTATATCTCTTTGTCCCCAGTCCGTTCTTTATCATTTTTGTACGTATATGCTAGACTGCGAGGGAAGTAGTAATACTTTTAAGTGGATAGTGACCTCGTTTTAGGGATGGGAGGGGTCGTTCGAATCCATCGACCCCCCTTTTGTACGCCCATGTAGTAATTTCTTTATCCCTTTATCCTCTTTTATAGCCTTCAACAGTTTGACTTCAATGCAGGAGGGGCGTTGTCCCCCAAGCCTGTGACATCATCAAAACCACCAGCCCGTTGAGGTACCACCACTGAGGTGAGCCACGCCCACTGTCACCATTGACCTTATCTAGCCCCTCCCCCTATCAGGAAGGTGGATGCCATCTTCAACCATGTTGCAGAAGAAGTTGCCCTTCCAGAAGAGAGACATCTTGATATTTCAAGGGGCATATCAATCAAGAGTGGTACATCTGTATGAAAGAAGACCAGACTGGCATTGTGCCTGCAAACTTTGTCCGGCTAATTGATCAGACCTAATGACTGTTGATCTGTTCTTTCTTTATTGTGTGTGCTGTGTTGTTGGCATAGTAATAGAAGTTATAGGTGATGTGGTCATGTGATGCATGTGACTAAGGTCATGTGACTAAAGTCATGTGACTAAGGAGGTGCTGCACCTGGTCTAAGGAAGGAGCCAATGCACACTTACTGCCCTAAGCTACTTCATGCCAAAGAATGTCTGTTGTGTGAAGGTTCTAATTACCCACTAGTGAGTAAAGATGGCTCTACCCAATGCAATTGGCTAGGTAACTAACCACAAAGCCATACTGTATAAACTGTTTACATGTACCTGAATTAATGTACCTGGATGGTCAGCTACACTGCTGGTAGTAACTGGTATCTTTGGAGTAGACTAATTTGCTGTGAAGTACTTATAGAAACGGTACATTAACATAACACACCAAAATTTCACAAACACACACTTGCAATTCAGTTGTGTATTTAGGTGTTAAGGTGTGTAACAAAACAGGCATGGCCTAGAAGACTTTCCCGAGAATGTACTCTGTGACCTTCGCACAGCACATTCCTGGGAAAGACTGCTAGGCCCTGCCTGTTCGGAAGCTACTTCAAAACTAGCTTTTGCACTGCTCGTAGGCAGTTTACATGTACACAGAGCAAGTCTCCATTTCTCAAAGACTTAGATTGCTACAGTATAAGTTTTTTTTAAATACAACTTGATGTATGCTGCGCTGATGCTTCTTTAATGTGTCATGACAATACTTGTAAGGATTGAATCATCACATGAACAAAACATTTCGAAGAAAAAGAAATGTGAGAATATTAGGAAACACTATTTGCTGAGTCATACTAACAGGTGGGCAGATGTGGTAAGACAGTTACATAACACCACTTGTAAACAAAACTGAATTTTAATACGACAAAAATGGTGGCCTAAGATAAAAGCTTGCATGGTTCTCAGGGGTAATCAATACACAGACTTTTTCTACATATACACTTGTAAATTTACAAACACACACTTGTAATTCAGCTGTTTGTGTATTTAGGTGTTAAGGTGTGTAACAGAACAGGCAGGGCCTAGAAGTCTTTCCCAGGAATGTGCTCTGTGACCTTCGCACAGCACATTCCTGGGAAAGATTGCTAGGCCTTGCTCGCTTGGAAACAATGCTTTTGCACTGCTTGTAGGCAGTTTACACACAGCAAGTCTCCACTTCTCAAAGACAGAGATGGTTACAGTATAAGTTTTTAAAAAATACAACATGATGTATGCTGCACCAAAGCTTCTTTAACGGGTCACCACAATACTTGTAAGGATTGAGATCAGCAATGCACAAAACATTTCGAAGAAATATTTCAAAGAAAAAGAAATGTGCCCAAATAAGGAAACGCCATTTGCTGAGTCATGCTAACATAACACCACTTTTAAACAAAACTGATTTTTAGATACAACAAAAAAATGGTGGCCTCAGATATAACATTGTATGGTTCTCAGGGGTCATCAATACACAGACTAATACTGACACTGATAGTCCCTTCACTTGTGTAAAATCAATATGGACGACACCTCAATGTTGCAAAAATGGTTTGAAGTTGAGACAAATCTAACCTTTACCCACACCCCAATATAACCTTTACCCACACCCCAAAGTAATCATCATAGATCAGTTCTGCTGATCACGGCCTTCAAAAACTCTTCTGTCATTTGTATTGCAGCTAAGATATATGAGTGTGCAAAGTTGCAAAAATTAATTATTCAGTGATGTGTATTTCATACATTATTAACTCAATAAATGGTACAAGTCACTTTCACATCATGACCAACAGAGAAGTTGGAGCAAAATCTGATGACGTGAGTCACAACAGCTGAAAAATCGTTGGATTGACCCCATGACAGAGCATCCTTGGAACTAACCCCATTGCAGTTGCACTTATAAGGTTACAAATATTGTACATAGGGAAATGTATATTCAAGACTTGAAAACAGTAGAAAGAAGGCAGTTAGCTGCTGCCTGATACACCACTCCATCATGTGGTGGTTGGTGATCATCTCAATGTAGCCTACATCAACCCCTGCCCACTGTTAACCTTATCACATGACCAGGGTGACAGTGGCAGCTTCAGACATGTGAAGGCAATCATTTGCCAATTGACTGCACCAGAAGGCCCAGAACATGGTGATGTGTGTGGACATGGTAGTATTCCTCCCATCACCCCCCCCCCCCCCCCCCCCCCCTCCTCCTTTGGTCTCTATGAACAAGGTGTGGCAGCTTGCTCAGGATGGTAGGAGTGAAGCAGGTGCCCAGACCTTGGCTACAATAATCCCTAAACTGTTGGAGGCGTGTAGACTCACAATAGCAAACTACATTGTATGTGAATCAACTAATTATGCTTTTAAACGAGAAAATCTTTTCTCACAATAACGAACGAATATACTCATAGTTATTTATATAAGGACGTTCTACAAGCTCAGGGCTGGCCATATGTTCAAATAAATATGAGTGAAAACCTTTAGTTCGCTGACGATTTACCCGGAAATTCCAACATTTTTATACATAGTGTAGACGTCACGCGGTAACTGTAGTAGAAAAGCATCAAGTTCTGGCTGTTGCCTGCCTTTAGTTTGTAACAACGCGGTAGCAAGAATTTTAATATCGTTCGTTATTGTGAGAAAAGACATTCTCATTTGGCATAATTAGGTGACTCCACGCTACTCTATGCAAAACCGCATGCAGCATTCTAATCTATAGAGCCGAAGTAATGATGATTCAGATGGTAATTGTTTTATCCGTTCTTGGGAGCTACGTGGTTGTAATGTCCGATGAGGTCAGCCTCACCGATACCATTCCACCTGGCTATGGTCTACAGGACTACCTTTGCAGCGGACCGCTCAAGTCCAATACGACTGTTGTGTTGGACGATGGAGAGCATCGCATATCTTCAGAACCGCCCTGCACCATTTCCAATGAAGGCAACATTACGATAACGGGGTCTTCAAACACCACAGTTCGTTGTGAGGGAGAAGGGAGAGTGTTACGATTCAATTCAGTACAAAAGTTGTCTTTGGAGAGAATGACATTCATGAGCTGTCTTATAGAACTGGCATCGATCGAAAATACTGTTCTGACTGACTGCACATTTCAGGACGCTCTTGATGGTAGTGCTGTGAGGTTGTATGGATCAACAGGCAATGTTAGCATCACACACTGCACATTTCAGAACAACAGTGCTGCTGTTGGTGGGGCTGTGTGGTTGGGTGGATCACCAGGCAATGTTAGCATCACATACTGCACATTTCAGAACAACAGCGCTGCTTATGATGGTGGTGCTGTGTGGTTGTTTGAATCAACAGGCAATGTTAGCATCACATACTGCACATTTCAGGACAACAGTGCTACTCGTGGTGGTGGTGGTGCTGTGGGGTTGTCGAGACCAATAGACGATGTTAGCATCACATACTGCACATTTCAGAACAACAGTGCTGCTGATGGTGGTGCTGTGAGCTTGTATGAATCAACAGGCAATGTTAGCATCACATACTGCACATTTCAGGACAACAGTGCTACTCGTGGTGGTGGTGGTGCTGTGGGGTTGTGGGGATCAACAGGCAGTGTAAGCATCACATATAATTACTGCACATTTCAATACAACAGTGCTAGTTATGGTGGTGCTGTGGCATTGGATGGATCCATTATCTTTAATGGATCAACAAGCAATGGAGGAGCTAATGCAATAATCATTTATAACTCAACATTTACTAACAACAGTGCAGTCAGTGGAGCAGCAGTCTATGCCAAAGATCGCACTAATTCCAAAGGTGAGCCACTAGGCCACCTCCTACTCCAGGATGTGGTTATTAAAGATAACCAGTGCTCTGGGGGAGGGGCCATTTACTTTGATGGAGTGAAGGTGAACATCTTTGGAAACACCCCAACAGGGAGTCAGTTCTCATCTAACTCTGGCCATGGGGCCATTCAAGGACAAAATGGTTACCTGCTGCTGCATGGTAACATAGCATTCACAGAGAACAGAGGAGTGAATGGAGGGGCCATAAGTCTGTCTAACAAAGTCCCACTGTACTTCTATGAGGGTTGCGCAGTGGAATTTTCCAGAAATGTAGCAACTACATCAGGTGGTGCTATCTACAATGACGGGGAAAAGAACCAGGCTAAGGGAGGTTCCACATGCATCATAGCCTTCATATATAATGACCCAGTACACTTTCCTGATGCCAAAACATTCTCCATCACCTTTATCAATAACCACGCAGTACAAAGTGGTCATGCTGTATATGCCACACCCATTTATAACTGTAATAATAATTGCTTTTACAATGATTATCGTTTTGAATGCAACAATGGTCCTAACTTGACCAGTTATTTCACCATTACATCATCCCCAGGAGACAGCTGTGACCTCAAGATAGTCACCTCTCCAACAGATGTGCACTTGTGTGGCTGCAGTGACCCTAAGTTGTGCAATGTCCCAAGTCAGTATCAAGGAAAGGTTACCACATATCCTGGTGGGACTGTGAGACTTAATGTTACCTCAGTGGGTGCTGGAAACACCCTATCACCCAGTGTGGTTTATACACAAATTGATACCAGCAGTAGTACATCTCAAAACATAACACTTGGACCGCGGCAGGAGGCTCAGTGGATACGAACAGTATGTGGTACGATAGAGTACCAAATCTATGGACCGGAAATGGCTTCAGCTAAACCGCTTCTGTTCAATGATCCTATTAACTCAGCAGCTGTCATTGAGGTAGAGCTGTTACCATGTGAGCCAGGGTTCGTACTGATGTCAGATTTCTCTACTGGTGTGATAAAGTGTGACTGTTCACTGTTCTTCACATCACGTGGAGTGGTCTGTGATACATCAGATGGTACTGTGATTAGAAATGATAAAAATAACTGGATTGGCGTATACAATAACACTCTTCCAGCACTGGCTTCAACCTGTCCTATGGACTACTGCAATACTGCCATAAATAGGCTGTCTCTAAGTAGGTCTGGGGACTTGTGCAATGGAGGGCGTACTGGCATTCTTTGTGGTCATTGCCATAGTAACCATAGTGTGATCTTTGGTTCTTCCAAGTGCCAGGTGTGCATAGATATGTGGCTGATCACACTTGTGATGTTTGCAGTGCTGGGTGTCTTACTGGTGGCAGCACTGTTCTTCCCCAACCTCACTATAACACAAGGCACACTCTATGGGCTCATCTTCTATGCCAACATTATTCAAGTCAATCATTCAATATTTTTCAGCCAATCCATTTTAAACCATATGAAGGTTATTGTGTCTTTTGTGAACCTTGACCTTGGGCTCCCTCTGTGTTTCATGTATGTCTGGTTCTATGATGGAAATGTGAAGTACCTTCATGGGAAGCACACTGTTTTGTTTGTGGTTGCCATGGTGACATGTACCCTGTTCCTCCTCCCCTACACCTTTGCCCTCACTTTCATTCCAATCATTGAACACTACAGTGAACACAACAGACTGTTCAACTATCTCCACAAGAAGGCCAATCAGATGAAACCAATGATTGATGCCCACTATGCCCCCTATAAGGGGGAGTGGTGATGGTGGCTGGGAGCAAGGCTTTGGCTTCTGGTTGTGATGTACAGTTTAAATCCAGTGTACAGTTCTGACAAGCCATCTCTGCTTCTGTCTATCCAGGCTACTGTGGTGACCTTGTTTGGCTTAACACAAGCAAAAATAGAGCCATTTGGACAGTCACATCAACAGACAGATAAGTGCACTATCTTCTGCAATCAATTGTACAATTGTCTTGACCTGTTTTACCTCATCAACTACATTGTACTAGCTATGTCAATGTCTTACATTCTAGACCACAGTTCAGACCAAGCACAGATGACTGCAGTATCTGTTGGTGTTTTGGTGGGTCTCTATGTAGTGGTGTTGATGGTGACTGTCTTGTACCATCTCATTGTGGTCATCCTCAAGGCTTGCAAGATGTATGACAGAGCCAGATAGAAGATAAATGGATTATTTGAAAGGAAATATGAATTAATGGTTCCTATAGAGCTGGATGACCCCACCACCAATACTGTCAGCACCACCACTGTGACAGTCAACTATGGTCTGAGGGAACCACTGTGTGAAAATTAAAGAACATGCCATGTGGAGTGTAATTAAATGCTTGCTTTGATTTCATTTGTAGTGCCAAATTGTTTTTTTTTTTCCAATTTGATCTTTTGCTAACATGGAATTTTGTAGTACATAATGGTGGAGGATAGAAAAACATCCATTCCTCCATGACATCTTGCCCTATCCTTACCATCATGTAGTACAACATGACCACTTCTGGTCCAGTCATATTTGTCACAAGTGCAGTGTCCAGATCTCAAGGGCAGTAGGTTGCTCAAAGCATTCCCTTGTGTCTGCAGTATGGTCCACCGCTTCCATCTGATGGGGCTAGGAAATAGAAGCAGGAGAGGGCCTATGTACCTGATGCAGCAGTTCTGTTTTAATCCTTCTGGTATGTTCCTCTTCCTTGGAACATCTGTGGCAGTTTTGACATTTAAGGAGTGAGGGGGCAGCTGTAGCTAATTAATGTGGGTGGATAATCAGTTTAGATGGTGGGCAGCCAAGCCAATATAAATATTGAGGGTTGGAGGGAGGGAGGGAGGGAGGGAGGGAGGGAGGGAGGGAGGGAGGGAGGGAGGGAGGGAGGGAGGGAGGGAGGGAGGGAGGGAGGGAGGGAGGGAGGGAGGGAGGGAGGGAGGGAGGGAGGGAGGGAGGGAGGGAGGGAGGGAGGGAGGGAGGGAGGGAGGGAGGGAGGGAGGGAGGGAGGGAGGGAGGGAGGGAGGGAGGGATGGAGGGAGGGAGGGAGGGAGGGAGGGATGGAGGGAGGGAGGGAGGGAGGGAGGGAGGGAGGGAGGGAGGGAGGGAGGGAGGGAGGGAGGGAGGGAGGGTGGGAGGGAGGGAGGGAGGGAGGGAGGGAGGGAGGGAGGGAGGGAGGGAGGGAGGGAGGGAGGGAGGGAGGGAGGGAGGGAGGGAGGGAGGGAGGGAGGGAGGGAGGGAGGGAGGGAGGGAGGGAGGGAGGGAGGGAGGGAGGGAGGGAGGGAGGGAGGGAGGGAGGGAGGGAGGGAGGGAGGGAGGGAGGGAGGGAGGGAGGGAGGGAGGGAGGGAGGGAGGGAGGGAGGGAGGGAGCAGCTCTGCCCTTCCTCCCCTCCCTAGGACAAAATTTATATTGGCTTGGCTGCCCATCATACTACCATGTTCCCACTGAGGAAGTGGCATCACCATGTTCTCACTGGGGGAGGGGCATCACCATGTTCCTACTGGGGGAGGGGCATCACCATGTTCCCTCTCAGTTGTATTGACACATTATTGCACAAGCTTCCATGCCACACCCTCATTTCTTTAACAATGGCTCAGACCACACCCAGGTCATGTGATGAGTTTAGCAGTGAGTGTACATCACCGATGGCTCCATTGAGATGATCACCAACCACCACATGATGGAGTAGTGTATCAGGCAGCAGCTAACTGCCTTCTTTATAAAACTAAATTTAGTATTTCCCTTCTGTCTGCCCACTGATTAGACACTAATCAATGCTGAGAAATACCACTTTTGATCTACCCAGAAACCCCTACATGGTACCCACACAGTACAGTGTACATATCAAAGCCTACATGGTACACACACAGTACAGTGTACATATCAAAGCTTACATGGTACACACACAGTACAGTGTACATATCAAAGCCTACATGGTACACACACTGTACAGTGTACATATCAAAGCCTACATGGTACACACAGTACAGTGTACATATCAAAGCCTACATGGTACACACACAGTACAGTGTACATATCAAAGCCTACATGGTACACACACAGTACAGTGTACATATCAAAGCCTACATGGTGCACACACAGTACAGTGTACATATCAAAGCCTACATGGTACACACAGTACAGTGTACATATCAAAGCCTACATGGTACACACAGTACAGTGTACATATCAAAGCCTACATGGTACACACACAGTACAGTGTATATATCAAAGCCTACATGGTACACACACAGTACAGTGTACATATCAAAGCCTACATGGTACACACACAGTGCAGTGTACATATCAAAGCCTACATGGTACACACAGTACAGTGTACATATCAAAGCCTACATGGTACACACAGTACAGTGCACATATCAAAGCCTACATGGTACACACAGTACAGTGCACATATCAAAGCCTACATGGTACACACAGTACAGTGTACATATCAAAGCCTACATGGTACACACAGTACAGTGCACATATCAAAGCCTACATGGTACACACAGTACAGTGCACATATCAAAGCCTACATGGTACACACAGTACAGTGTACATATCAAAGCCTACATGGTACACACAGTACAGTGTACATATCAAAGCCTACATGGTACACACACAGTACAGTGTATATATCAAAGCCTACATGGTACACACACAGTACAGTGTACACACAGTACAGTGTACATATCAAAGCCTACATGGTACACACAGTACAGTGTACATATCAAAGCCTACATGGTACACACAGTACAGTGCACATATCAAAGCCTACATGGTACACACAGTACAGTGTACATATCAAAGCCTACATGGTACACACAGTACAGTGCACATATCAAAGCCTACATGGTACACACAGTACAG
This sequence comes from Spongilla lacustris, assembly GCA_949361645.1. NCBI lineage: Eukaryota > Metazoa > Porifera > Demospongiae > Spongillida > Spongillidae > Spongilla > Spongilla lacustris. The sequence continues at coordinate 17,674,035 of OX442417.1, forward strand.
TGCACATATCAAAGCCTACATGGTACACACAGTACAGTGCACATATCAAAGCATACATGGTACACACACAGTACAGTGTACATATCAAAGCTTACATGGTACACACAGTACAGTGCACATATCAAAGCCTACATGGTACACACACAGTACAGTGTACATATCAAAGCCTACATGGTACACACTGTACAGTGCACATATCTAGGCTTACATGGTACACACAGTACAGTGTACATATCAAAGCCTACATGGTACACACACAGTACAGTGTAAAGGCCTCACAATGACACCATTAAGATACAATGGAAATGCACACATAAATTGAACACACAATCTTAGCAATAAGTAAACTACACGTCTAGAAACAATGCACGTGACAAAGAGAAATGGACAATGGCTCGAGATCATGTTGGCATAATTATAACTGAACAGGATCTATGCATGGACCCAGCTCAATTGAGAAGAATCAATTCTACATTTTTATTGTTGATAGATCTTTTTGCATGGAATTGTTCCCAACTGATAACATATACAAGTAAGTACAAAAGCATTCTTTAGAAAGTTGGTGTTTTTAAAATTATCCTATATGTAGCTTATGATAAACTACAACTTGCTAAATATAGGGCTTTATTATTGTTAGACCCTAGTTTCGCAGTCTTTTATACTCCATCCTATAGCAGCTTGAAGTGCAGTAAATCTAGCAGCTAGAAGTGCATGCTTGACATCTCAAGTTAGTACTCTATAGAAGTACCTCCATGCTTGCTAAAGGTGAATTGAGACTCATACCTACCAGTCGAGTCAAATGTGATGCCCATGGGATATAGCTATGACATTACAAAAAAAATTTTTTGGGGGGGGGGGGGGGGGGGGGGGGGGGGGGATAGTATCTAAAATGAATTATTTAATTGCACCAAATGTTTGGTCCAGGACGATCATTATAAGACCAAAAACATGGTGACAAGTTTTTTTTTTTTAAATAATTATTCCTCATTCGCAAAGAAATCTCAATTTTTATATTATTCCATTCTGAAATCGCTGAAATGTAGGCTCGATACACCTCTTTTATGTACACATGCTTTGACATATAGTGCTGTCACGGAGGAAAGTGTCCGTCAGAGTAAATTATCCTAACCGGACATTTTACTCCGGAGTAAATTGTCCTAACCGGACGTTTTACTCCGGAGTAAATCGTCCTAATTATAACCGGACGTTTTACTCCGGAGTAAATTGTCCTAACCGGACGTTTTACTCCGGAGTAAATCGTCCTAATTATAACCGGACGTTTTACTCCGGAGTAAATTGTCCTAACCGGACAATTTACTCTAGAGTAAATTGTCCCCCAACGGAGTAAGTGGTCCGACATTGTGCCGTAAATTTTGATTTCAAACTATACATAGTCCGCAGCCAGGTGGTGTAAGTTTTGAATCACTACACCGATAAAGGCGATAAGGATTAAGGAGCGTAGCTGGCTTTTCAGATATTGCATGTGACTTATACTACAGCTGCTTAAATGGATGAGAGGACAGATGCATATGACAACGAGGAACGAGAGTTTTCTGATGTCCACACTCCACAGGTACCCTGCGCCGCTAATGAAAAGAGAATCCTTCCCTCGAAAAAAAGCAAACAGGTATAGATCGTCCACTTGTTAATACACTCGCTTACGTCAGTGTTCAGTAGCACGAGTTACAACTGAGCAATATTTAAATGCAAGCATGCTTAGTGAAGTAGACTACTACGGAATAATTGTGTTTAATACTACTGAGTCAGAGTGGAAGTTTTTAAAAAGCAGTACAAGACATGCAAAGAAAGGCATGTGAGTGGAAGTGATACTGATTCAGCAAACACCAGAGGAAGCAAATCATGGAGTCCTGCCACAGTGATCATACAGCTGGTAACCTAGCTTATAAATAAGGTGTCAGAATTAACGTTTTTACTGGCCTAGCTGGTGCTCGCATGCATGACAGGTGGCAGCTGTTTTGGCATGCCCAAGGAAAGTGATTAGCATCAAAATGATAAAAGTTTAACAACAAGAAGGGGAAAATGACCTGGCTTATTTTGCAACAGCTATAGCTCACCCGGCTAATAAATGCAACATGGTCATTGCATGTTTCAGCAGAGTGAAATTAGTCAGAATTTATCACTAGGCCTTGGAGAACAAGTTCTCTCCATGCAAGTTTCCAGTGGAGAAAAATGAAGAGAAGAGTTAGTGTTAACTAGCTCAATTAACAACTGAGTATAGAAATTTTCTGAATGCCTATTGACAAAAGGAAAATGATTGACTGTTCAGGATGCAAGGAGTGGTACCACTGTGGACTGTGTGACGGATATTCTAGAAAGAGCCTCAAATGAGTTGGATTGTGTGTGGTCTTGTACTTCATGTAAGTGATGAAACTGAATATGAATACTGACCTATATATAGCTCAAGAACATTGATTGTGGGCACATCAATTCGTGGCGAAGAGCAAACTCTTGGCCTACGAGTCAGTTCAGAATTTAACTGACATCTATACGTTACAAAACTTGTATACATGTAGGTCATGAGGGTAAATTGTCCCCCCCCCCCCCCCCCCCCCCCCGTATAGAATGAAACTACATTCCACACTAGGATGACTCACCCGATTGTTTTCCTATACTGTTCTTCCTGCCTACAGCGTTCTCATTATGTCATCCAAACTAATAACATCTGCACAGCTGAACAGTGATGATAATGATAGCTCATTACTGAAGTAGTGTCTCAATAATAAAAAAGCACTATCAGACAAGATCTTTATTAGTTAATCAGCTCACAATCTTTTTTATAATTTGCTAATCTTTAGCCGACAAGCTGAAGTGCAGAAGGCATATTAATCTATTACTGGGACACATATCATGCTAAGTAAAGGCAGGTGGTGAAATGTCTGCATCCGTAATATTATTCAGTACCGTTTGAATGGGACATACTGGCAACATTTTTGGTCAAGGAAAGCTGATGCTTACAAGCAATATAGATTATTAAATTTATAAATCATATGGATTATGCTAAATAACAAACTGATTCATGGATCAGGCCAATCAACGCTGTCAGAGGATGTAACAGTAAGGGGCAATTACTTCCAATGCGTGTGTGTACTTTCCGTAACTGATCAGTAATTACATGTAAGCTTAAGGTTCATCTTCGCAACTTGTCCAATTAACACTCCATGCAACATGGGGGATTTAGGCGGTACAGGTTGCAATATATCTATCTTCGTATCACTGAACAGGCTTGGGTAGTAAAAGGACATCCAAGTTTGGGAATAACCTTTGCATTATGTAACCTTATTCCTGAAGTATGCCAGGCACGACAAACAATGTGAATTTGTGTTTATGTGACATTACTATATACACTCAGACTATATGGATCCTATTTATCTCAATATATTTCAGACTCTCGTATCAGATTTCAGCCATACATTATATATATTTTTTAATGAAATGCTCGTGTATGTACTAAGTAATGCTTTCAACTGGTAAGAATTTAAAGAACAAGCTAGAGCTCCACTTGCTGAGTACAGTGTGTGATACAATATTTGAAAATACCACCAGTCCACCACTTCATACCCATATCATATTGGGGTTGCATAAAAGGTTTCCCAGCTTTGAGATAAATGTAATATATTAATATGCACAAGTAGGTTACCGTTACCAGACTACAATGTAATACAAACTCCAACAGTGGTCAGTACCATTTCAGGTGCATTCAGCAAAAAAGTGTTCCTCCATCATGGTTGTGCACTAAATATCAATCTGTGTAAGTAGCAAGTAGATTGTGATATTATTTATCTTGGCGCGAATTATTGGCCAGCGTTTAGCTACTAGTACTGACTAGGAATCTATGACACTGGCTCATTCAAGGCCTTTTTAAAAACCATCTTCTTATATTGCTTCGAAACTTGCCTAAACTTTAAATAGCAAGTTTGCTCCATAGTTGTTAACGTTTGACATCAGTCATGACATGAACTGTTCAACGTTTTATCCGAAACTACTTACCAGTATCAAATGAATTCACCGTAGACCACAAAGCCACGTGCGCGTATTAAAATGGCGTCGCGACAACAACAAACGCTCGCAGTCCGACCTGTCAGACCAGGGTGCGAAAAGCACTTGAACATTGCAGAAATACTCCGTTGTGGAAATTTGGAGTCATCATTAAGACGGTACATGATGAAACCCGAGCTCATGCACAGCGACGTAATTGGTATTAACGTGTTTAATATTAACAGATGACGAGGAAAGGGGCTCAGATTTGTTTTTGGATCTGATCACATGCAACATTTGGGCTCAATATGGATGTGGTTTTGCTATGACGTAAGTCAAGCGCATGTAAGAGACAGTGGTTGTTCTGGAAGATGAAATGGGGAGAGCCAGAGAGAGCGGGAGGGAAGACACGTGGTATCACCTTGGTTTACGTGCATTATTTCCCTTCATTAATTTCACTATGTAATGTGCTGCACTATTAGTGTGCTACACGTAGCAGTAGGGTTTCTGAGCTTAGCTTCTGCTGATCATTACCCATGTGGCAACAACATAGTTGATTACATCATTTCTGTATTGTTTGGAAGTTAGGTGTTCTATTTCAGTTTGGGGAGGCTGTATGACATTGATGAGCAATGTGGGTTGCATGGTAGAAGCATATGCAACTATCATTGTGTGCTATCTCTGGTCTGATGTCATCCTAATCTCTCCCCCCCCCCCCCCCCCCCCCCCTTAGGAGATGAATTTGATGCTGTGTCAGTGTAGGGCATGGGATCCACTTACAGCATTGTGAACTTTCAGTGTGCATCAAAGTCAGGCTACACAACACAAGGTGATGTCCACTGAGTGATTGTGTGTGTGGGACTGTTGTGGATATGAGGATGGTAAGTGTTCTGTGTGGGGAAGCTATGTGATATATTGTATATGATGCATGTGTGAGGTATCATCATTTGTGCAATTGTGTGATATTCTCCCTCAAGAGTATCGAAATGAATTTGATGTGTATGGCATGTGGTCCACCTTTGAGTTATTAAGTGTGTGGACGAAAGTGAACGAGACAGCACTTGCGAGTAACTTAACAAGACAGCACTCTTGTGGTTACTCACTTGTGCTTGCGTACATACATATCAGTACTTTTTAACCAAGCTATGTAACTTATTACTTACGCATATGCATATTGTTTATGCTGCTTGCATATTAACCGCTAGAATGTTCACCTGTACCAAGTGCAGGTATAAGTATTGGGCTATCTGCGTGCTGAAAAAAGCAGCCTGTATATTTCAAACCCTGTAAATTCTACTAAGGGGTGCTCAAAGCTCCACGCGCACATACTGGCCAGACTGTCCATGCAGCATGAGTCATGTCCTCACCAAGGCAATAGTTAGCTCTTTGACTTGGATTCACTAAATGGTATACAGCGAGTGAAGGAATACATACATCATATCGGACAGTTTCCGAAAAAATGGCCCTTCATTTATGATTATAAAATCTTATAAAATTGCTTTCCATTTGAATCATAATAACTTCTGAATGGTTAAGGCTATCGACTTCCTATTTTCAACACTTCGTACCACACCATTTCTCTACGGTAAAATACATTTTGGGTTCTTGCACTTGCTCCGTGCCAGTATTGCAACGTTCGATACCCCACCGGGTTCAAACCCAACATAACCTTCTGTAGGAGTAATCAAATCGCTTCAAATTTGGTTTGTAAGTGGAGAGGTCCTATATGTTCTGTTTGTTAATTTTTATGCCATCCGTTACGGAGGTACAGTTGAACAAACTACGTGCACGTTTTCCCGCTTGATTTGCGCCAATGTTATAATCCCTGCCTCCCCATACATTGAACGGAATGCAATTTGCCCAAATCAGTGGTGTGAATCTAGCGCGAAAATGTGCACGTAGTTTGTTCAACTGTATCTCCGTAACAGATGGCATAAAAATTAACGGACAGAACAAATAGATTGGTATAGGACCTCTCTACCTACAAACCGAATTTGAAGCGATTTGATTACTCCTACAGAAAGTTATGGCGGGTTTGAACCCGGTGGGGTATCGGACGTTGCAATACTGGCACGGAGCAAGTGCAAGACCCCAAAATGTATTTTACTGTAGAGAAATGGTGTGGTATGCAGTGTTGACAATAGGAAGTCGATAGCCTTAACCGTTCCGAAGTTATTACGATTCAAGTATTTTATAATTATAAACGAAGGGCCATTTTCTCGGAAACTGTCCCATATAATAATATATGGGCCAATGTACACAACGTATACAAACATAATGGAGAAAGGCTGTGTATAGAGTGCATTAAAAATGGCTGAGAGTTGTATCTTGCATGAAACATTAGCACATTTGCTTTTTTTTTTACTCACACTAACTAACCGTTAATCTCCAGGCATTGGTCCTAGATCTAGAACATTAGTGGTCCTAGATCTAGAACTACTACATTTCAACTTCGAAATTAATTCAAATAAGCATTGTATATTTCAACTTATGGTCTTGGATAAATAGTAGTTAAGAAGAAAACACTTTAATGATAGATTGTCACCTACGCATACATGTAGGCATTGCGAATCACTTTTTGTTTTCCAAACAGTGACAAACAGTTTAGCCAACGTTTGAAATAATGAGGATCAATTTACCAAAGAAGGCTACTTGCAATATGGCGGCAGAAAACAACGCCAACATGCTGCTAGTGCTATGTATGCTGTTGGGGCACGCCCCTCATTTAGCTGGAGTTGTTCCGATTTGCAAAAAACTTACAAGAAGCATTCTTCGCTTTTTTAGGCAGATATAATTTTTAACTCTTTTTGCCAAACACACACGATTTCCTACCTTTCATTAGGATCGTAGGCAATTTTTGTACACTCCTCCATCTTAATTGTGTATCTAAAGAGCCAATGGTAGAATGAGCTCCAAAGCAAATTAAAAACGAAGCCCTATGATGTTACATTATTCAAGTTCAACATTTTACATTATATGGTATTGAATGCAAAGACCATAGGTTGCAATAGAACACCTACACGTAGGCTAAAACGGCACTTTTTGCCTACAAGGCTACATGTAGGTGTTTGTTCGATCTACCATTAACAATTCATTTATTTTTTGATAGTACTGTAGCAGAATGAGTTTTTTTTTTGTAAAATTAGTGGAGAAAGTGAATCAGTTGGTTTTTTTGTTTTTTGTTTTTTTTTGCTTTTAACTTCACACCCATATGTGCTCTATTTCAGGGGGCATACATTGTGCTTCAAACTATAAATGATTGCATTTACATGAAGAGTAAAATTAGCATTCAGGAGGAGAATTTATATTTGAGCTAGCCATACCCAATTCTACTTGGCACTGTGAGTTTTATGAGCCCTCTTTCCATTAACCAATTAAATTTCATGATTTTAATACACAAATGTTGCTAAACGTGAACGGCGAGTAACTTTAACGTGAACAAGACAGCACTCTTGTGGGTACTCACTTGTGCTTGCGTACATGCATATCAGTACTTTTTAACCAAGCCATGTAACTTATTACTTACGCACATGCATATTGTTTATGCTGCATGCATATTAACCGCTAGAATGTTCACCTGCACCAAGTGCAGGTATAAGTATTGGGCTACCTGCGTGCTGAAAAAAGCAGCCTGTGTATGTAAATTCTACTAAGGGGTGCTCAAAGCTCCACACGCACATACTGACCAGACTGTCCATGCAGCATGAGTCATGTCCTCACCAAGGCAATAGTTAGCTCTTTGACTTGGATTCACTAAATGGTATACAGCGAGTGAAGGAATGCATACATCATATGGGACAGTTTCCGAGAAAATGGCCCTTCATTTATGATTATAAAATCTTATAAAATTGCTTTGCATTTGAATCATAATAACTTCTGAATGGTTAAGGCTATCGACTTCCTATCTTCAACACTTCGTACCACACCATGCTGTTGGGGCATGCCCCTCATTTAGCTGGAATTGTTCCGATTTGCAAAAAACTTACAAGAAGCATTCTTCGCTTTTTTAGGCAGATATAAATTTTAACTCTTTTTGCCAAACACACACGATTTCCTACCTTTCATTAGGATTGTAGGCAATTTTTGTACACTCCTCCATCTTAATTGTGTATCTAAAGAGCCAATGGTAGAATGAGCTCCAAAGCAAATTAAAAACGAAGCCCTATGATGTTACATTATTCAAGTTCAACATTTTAAAATGCAAAGACCATAGGTTGCAATAGAACACTTACACGTAGGCTAAAACAGCACTTTTTGCCTACAAGGCTACATGTAGGTGTTTGTTTGATCTACCATTAACAATTCATTTATTTATCGATAGTACTGTAGCAGAATGAGGTTTTTTTTTGTAAATTAAGTGGAGAAAGTGAATCAGTTGTTTTTTTTTTTTGCTTTTAACTTCACACCCATATGTGCTCTATTTCAGGGGGCATACATTGTGCTTCAAACTATAAATGATTGCATTTACATGAAGAGTAAAATTAGCATTCAGGAGGAGAATTTATATTTGAGCTAGTCATACCCAATTCTACTTGGCACTGTGAGTTTATGAGTACTCTTTCCATTATCCAATTACATTTCATGATTTTAATACACAAATGTAGGGTTATTTATCACCGCATCCACGAGAAACGGGGGGAAATTTAGTCTATTTTGGGGCAAACCGAAAAATGATTAATTCCCTCTAGATTGAATTGCTTGGTTTTAAGTGGAGATTTCACTACATGTACCATTATGAGGCATGTTGCATTTTTTGTATCTCAAACAGACATACCATTGGCTCGAAACTTCATTGCATAGTTGATTGGTTCTAGCGTTATCGCGTAAGAGGTACAGATTTTTAAAATAGCATATTGCTTCTAGAGCATTACAATAAATGCGTAAAAACTGTATGATACTATGTGAAAATGGTTTAAAATTATGGCTCTAAGTTATCAACTCTCACGGTCAGTGTGATATGCAGTGCAAGGTAATGAAATAAGAAAACGGCATTACCGCGAGTGAATTTTTGCGTGGGCGGACTTCAAGAATCTTTCTTCCTGTTTTACTAAATAACATACCATGACTCTATCCAGACAGGTACAGACTGTATGTTTTGGTAGAACTAGCAAAACCTGCCTTCGCTGGCACTTTGGATGAGTGGACCACGCCCCCTGTCTATTGCGAGCGAAAATGTCTTGTAACTTACTGCTGAAATCGAGTGCAATAGAAGCTTTGGCTTGTTTGAAAAAGGAATTTATGTACCCTCCTATAGTTGTATAACCCAGCAATTTTGATTCAATAATACTCAAGGTGGTGGGAAACATGACCCTGAAAAAAGTGTATGCGAGGGCATTTACCACATCACGTACCCATTCGATATTTTCATGTAACAGGGAGTTATTTATAGAGCACCATTGCAGAAAAATTAGAAATTACTATTTACAAATGGGTGAGCTTTCTGATCATATTTTTTTTCCAGTCAAAAAAACGATAGGAGGGAATTATCAATATTCACAAATGCCCCAAAATTTCCCCGTGTCTCTCATGGATGCGGTGTTATAAAGTGTTAAACATGGATATAAAATAGTAATTACACATACATACTTTGAATACCATTATTACCATTATTGTGTTTGCAGCAATATTACTGCAACCAACAGCAGTAGGAGCATTTCGAATGGCATGCTGTGCACTTTCATTGCACATAAGGTGTTGATTCAGTTTTCGTCTGATACATTGGTTGTACATAATTAGTGGTGAGTAGTATGACCGTCATAGGCCTAAAATGCAGAGAAAAAATAATACATTTACATACATGTACATCTAGAAATAGAATTATAGTTGCCTCCTCAATGACTTCCCCTTCATTTGAATGCCGGCAAACTGTTCGCCCATCTTCTAGGAATTCATTAAGAATCAGCTGGTGACCCAGTTTGCCAATTAATGCAATAAAGCTATCAACATATTTGGGATCTGAAAAAGCCTGCTCAGACTCATATTTGTAGGCCATATAGGCATCGACAGTGCAGATCCCAAAAAATGGTTCCAAACATGTGATACCACCAACAGTCAGTGTACCATGTCACATTCCATTGCCAGCGAACCTTGGTGCAATATCAATTACACTAAAGTTTTCACAATTATGTGCGGTCGTTTGACATGCTACCTCTTATGGTGACATGGGTGAATGCTTGGCTGTGGAGCTGCAGTTTGATATGATGAATTTGAGGTTCTTCTTGGCCTGTATGGACAGTTGTTGCCTCAAGCAGAATGTGATCACCAATTCATATCCTCAGACTCTCCTGTAGCCCACATGGTTAATAAATGCTTAGGGAAACCTTAAGTTGCTCCATGGCTGTTTAGAGCCTCCAGTGTTTTCACAGAGGAAAAGACACTATTGACATGTACAACATGCAAGGATCCAAAATAGTGCTATGTTAATAATAAGGTGCACCCCCCCCCCCCCCCCCCCAGTCATTGCATCACATGCAAGCCAATCTCATTCGTCCTTGTATGCGCTGAACATTTCTTATTTTACGAGCACTAAAGGAATTGTTTGTACATGAGGCATTGAGGTTAATAATAGCCTTTGTAAGGATTCTTAAGAGTTGTACTTCAATAGCACCTTGGCATTACATATAGCAATCTTGAACATAGGACACCAAGACTAGGTACTTAATATTGCTTCAAGAAAAAATGAGGAAAAAAAAAAGTGTCCATTTATAGTTGGTAGTAAAATCTAGGCTTCAAATTGATATTGGCACGTACTTATCTGTTCCTAAGCTGAATTTGAAAGATAGGAAGGTAGCTATTGATGCCAGCTGTGCATGTAAAAAAAAAAGTCACAAAGGCACTTATGTAGAAAAAGATAATAGTCTTGTTTACATAAGTGGTTAGAATTTATCAATGCCCCGAACTGTTTCATCCGTGGTTGTGCCATCCGACCACTTTATGCGATTCCGACACTGGTGACCTGCTCCGATGATCTGTGCAACACTTCTAGAGCAATTCTGATTCTTTTTATATCTTTCCTATAACAGCATCACCAACGATGAAGTTGTTTCCCATTTTCGCTGTAATGCCCACAAATTGATGGATGTGCAATGTCTGGATGCTTTCATCTTGTGACACAAGATGAAAGATATTGGAAAACCAAGTAGCATGCACTAAATACTAAATAAGACGAAACATTGTTAGAGTTTTAAAAGCAGCCATTTGTTATTTTCAGCACTTTAGTTAGTCCTAGGGCGATTGGAGGTTAAAAAGGTTGAAGTATATTATGACTGAGGTTTCTAAAGATGTTTCAGTAATAGAACAATGCACGAATTTGATCATGTAGGCCCTTTCAAAATGGGTGTGTACCTTATAGGCAAACCAATATGACCTAATAACACTGTATTGTATATATAAACCACATATCCACTGTTGTGGGCAAACCTGGTAAATGTTTTGCGTGTACCAAGTAGTGTAATTTAGGCTACCAAAAAATGTACCACCTGCATGGTACAATTTTTGTGTGCCAGACTGTGGATATGAGGATAGCAGGTGTTCAGTGTGGGGAAGCTGTGTGATGAACCTTGTATATGGTGCATGTGTGACAGAGTAGAAGCATACAATGTATGCAATCTCTTGTGTGATGTCATCTTATTCACCCCCTCCTCTCCCGCACAAACAGTGTTGGTGTAGGGAATTGAGTCCACCTATAACTTTGTATGTTGTGACCTGCTGGGCATCTTGAGCACATTCATTGTGCACCAATGGCTACCAATAAAGGTGAATATGAGGATTGTAGGTTTTCTGTGTACTAATATTGTGGGGATGGTGTAAAATCATTGATTGGGTAAGGGTGTGCAAACAAATAATACCCATAGTACAGTATACATGTACACTGTAGCATGCATGCAGATTAATATAAAGGATTGGACGGTACTATTGTAGTGTGGGTTGTATTGTAGACGCATATGCAAGTATTATTATATCACCTATTCTTCCCTCTTCCTTCAGCGCAGAGATGGTTTTTATGCTGCATCAATGCATAATCATATATATCAGTGAGGATGTCTAGTGGTGCTGTGGGAACCCAATGGGATCATCCTGGTGTTCACAGTGGATAGATCAAGTGGAGGTGGTAACTACTCTGCTATGGCAACAGTTGCTGTTCTTGCATCCCCCAGTTACCTTGGTAGCCAGATACTGTAGCTGCAAGCAGCATTGGTTCCACCAACCCCAAACACACAAGTAGGTTTAGGGTGTGTAACCGGTTATCAGGTTATTCGGGTTATTCGGATATTCGCAAAAACCTATCCGTTCGAATAGTAATTTAGCATTACTCGGAAAAATCGATTATTGGATTTGTTCTATTCGAAATAACCGGTTTGTGAATCTCCATTCGGAGGTACTTAGGTATTCGTCGTCCGCATCGACAATTCGCCCATTATTCGAATACCTTTTTATGACGATATCCGGATACGCGTTTATGATATTACACGTACGATGATAATAACATGAAACGTAACTTAAATAACGTCATTATTGTTACTATTTATATATACGTGGGGACGAGATCAGGTGCAGTTTACACGTACGGGCAGTAATTCGAACTAGCCAACAGATCTCCCTCTTCACGAGTCATGACGACGGACAGCTCCAGCTACAGATCAAAGTTAGTTCGCTTAGTGCATTTCGAACTAGCTGGTTTCTTGCATCACTCTCTCTCTGAGCTGATATTGCCGCGATCGTACTATAGTTAGGCCTACTTAGTTACTAGTATTTTAAAAACTCGCGATGGTGAAATGGAGGCTACATGGCCGGCGGTGCGTAAACTACATCTGTGGTTCTACTCTTTTGGCATCGGGTGCGATTTGAAGGTAGACCTCAGCGTGGCCACGCTAACTTAGGTCAGGACACGCCCATCTAGGTATGTGGTTAGGCCAAGCGATTTAGGCCTATATAGGTAGCTGTGGTTGTGTGCTGAGTGCATCTGGTGTGATGTGGGTAGCTGTGGATGCATGCTGTACTGATCTGGTGTAATGTGGGTAGTTGGAGGGTGTCTGACCAGTGTGATGGGGGTAGCTATGGTTGTGTGCCTCATGAGGGCATCTGGTGTTATGGTTTAGCTGTAGGAGGGTCTCTGGTGTGATGTGTACATTTAGGTGGCTCAGTGAGCTGAAAACCTGAATAACCTAGGTATTCGGCAGGCAAATTGTCAAAACCTATTCGGAAAAATCGATTTTCTTTTTTAAAGTATTCGGAAAAATCGATTTTCTGATCCAGAAAAACCTGAAAAATCGATTAGTGTTTTAAAAGTATTCGGAAAAATCGATTTTCATTATTCAGGGGAGGTTACACACCCTAAGTAGGTTTGCAGCATGTCCTTGCCAGATTGAGTAGGCTGTGGGCTTGTAAACTCTTTTTTCTGTGGAACAGGGGTGTATTTATTTCTATGTCTACAAAACCTACTTGCAATTCATGAGGAAAAAAATCTAGGATTTCAATTAGGACAGTTTCAAGGCAGGGGGAGGATTTGGGAGGGAATGTGCCCTCCCACACAAAGTTTTAATGTGATAGTTGGTTTATGCAGCCTCATACTAGCACTAGCTTTGCAGTGCATTGTACTGCGATATTCAACCAATTAATTTTACCTTTAATCCCCCGTTGTCCTACGCGTAGGACACAAGTAAAAATTAATTTTTAGCAAACTCACGTAAGCAGAGAACAAATCAAAATCTCATTGTATTGTAGCAATTCAGAAAATACTGGTGCTTCCTTGCAATTCAGATTCAACTACAGTCAATAGTGCATTGCTAAAAGATGCATTTTCGGTAAATCGCAACCAACTTCAAGTACCAACACATAATGTTACAAAGAGCAGAATAACATGTTAACGGAAAACAGCACTAAGCAAATAAAAATGTACATTGTAGATTTGGAATTTGCTAGCTTGACAAATGTATGAAGGATAGGTATTTGTTGATCGCTTGTTGCTGGAATAGCAAATAGAATGGACAAAATCTTGAAAACGTACAGTGCGTTTTTGGTAAATATGGCAAAACCAATCACTGCCATAGACTGTTTTAATCATAGATTGACGGATCGTGACTTAAGTCATTAATTAGTGACTTAAGTCACTGAACTTTTGGAACGATAAAACACTCGAATTGGTGACGCCAGTGCGTTTTTTTTTTTTAATTGTGCACGTACTGTGTGGCATGCAGCTTTAAACTGTTCTAAAATGGTTGTATTTTAAGCCAGAGGAGCGTAGCAAATAGGGCAGCTTGTATCGCTGTTTGGCGGCAAACATTACAAAATACGCCCCTTTTTTGTGTTCAAACCGCGATGCCTTTCCTTGTTGGCGATCGTGTTGCATGCAATGGAGCTAAGATATTAGGCAACAAACATGCAAAGCAGAGGTACGGAAGGCTTTTTAACGAAACAAAACTCCTTGGGGGTGTACAGAGAATTAACGGTAAAGGGCGTAGTGTAAAACGCATCATTTATTTTTATGAAGTCGCTACTTTGAAGGCGTTTTCCGCACGCAGCATTAGGCGGCACAGCACTGCAGCAGGCGGCTATGCTGAAGCATCCATTCCCACAGCCATTTCTATAGCAATTAGTCCCCAAACCCGGCGATTGAAGAACCACATGAGCAAGAAAGCGATGACGTCGGTGATGGCAGTAGTTTATCTTGTCATGGCGTACAATGGAAGGCAGTAGATGGCATTGTTGTAGGCTGGAGATCCTCACCTCAGTTTGATACACACATTTTGTGGGGTAATGATGTAGAAGAGGTACACAGGACTACTGGAAATTGTCTTTTCCATTACAAATGCATGCTGCCAGATGTGATTTCAATACCGATTGCCTGTAGGATGCCCTAAGGCCACTGAATACTTATTGGTTTGATCATGAGAGCTGCAAATAGGTATCATATTTTGAACGACGCGTACTCTCTGTTCAATGGTTTCACCCAGGCACAGAAGCAGTTGCTGTAGCTTTACTTATATACATGCAAGTACCAATAAACGTAAACCTATACTCATGCACGCTCAGCAACAGGATTAACATGAAACATTTCCACACAACATTGCCCCATTGTGCCTGCATCCATTGTATGACAAAAACTCTGCTACTTGTGTAGATACCAATGCTAGTAGAGCTTGCAGTGTATGCAAAAGCCTGTGCAAGAACTATTGTACTGTGTGCTCTGAAATGGAAAATGGCAACATTGTTGCCTTATGTGGACTGAAGTCTAAGTAAGGAGTGCCTGTATAGTAAAGCACATATATAATCAGTGATTTACCATGCCTTTGTACACGCAAGCATGCGTATACATGTACTCCCGAAGTGATCATGTGTAGCCTAAATGAAATTCATTTATGTGAACCTGCTGTTATCTGTATTAACAATCAACCACATGTAAAGAATTTGTTTGAATAGCTGGGTATAAATCTCATTTCACCATATCCCAGGGTAGTGACTTAAGTCACTGACTTAAGTCACTCCCGTTTCAGTCAATCTATGATTAAGTAGCACACACATCACGCTTCAAAAAACATTCAAAAAAAGTTATACTTGTTGTACGTTTTCTTTTTTCTGTGAGAATTAAATTCTCCAATGCATTTTTAAGAACCACATGCATTTTTTTTACATCATGTATAACCAAGCGTGTGATTTAAAAATTAGATTTGAAATTTAGCGCGATAGACACATCAAACAACAGTACAGAATTGGATGCCAAACACCTGCAGAATTTTCAAATATTGGTCCTATGCGTAGGGACTTGGACCTGGGGATTTAAGGTTTAACACATCTGAGTAAGTCTGGGGAGGAGAGGGGACAATGGCAGGGGGCAATCTTGTATAAGATGGTTATTACAAGCTTTTATCATGATCTCATTTTCCCCTTGCAGCTCCTTCTACTGTTAGCCAGCACTGTGTGTTCACTGACACACGAATTCGTTTGACATTCGTGAGCGCGCTGGGACATACTTAGACATCTCCAGATGTATTAGATCTCTGCATGAATATATCTACACAGTTACCAACTGAACACCATTGATGTCTGTAACTGTTTCCATTGGTAAACGAGCTGAGTTATACAGATCGTCGTCATATGCATGTGACTTGCATGGTCAGAACGTACCGTTCCTACGTACTGTCCAATTAGAAGATGCACGGAGAGGAAGGAAGCTGAGCGTACTGCCGGCACTCGGCTGATTTATACAAGCAAAACAAATTCCCTGGATCCAAACCGTAGCCTGGTACGGAACGATGGCAATGGTATTATGCAATCACGACAATAAACGGCTAAGAGATATCATGTCTGTAACGGAGCTGTAACAGAACGTTCTTACCTAACGTACTGTTACGGAGCTGTAACGAGATGGCACCACCCAAATACGAGACGGCACAACCCGAATACGAGATGGCACGACCCGAATACGAGACGGCACGACCCGAATACGAGATGGCGCGACCCGAATACGAGATGGCGCGACCCGAATACGAAAAGCGAGCGCGTGTCGAATTATGGCAGTGATCACCCCCCATACATATATTACATCCCGCTACAACTTTCATCTAACGGATCAGTCACATTCTGTAACGCTTATCTGATCCGTACCGGTTGGAATTTCTGATCCGTAACCGTATGTTTGCCAAAAATTGTAGCCGAACAAGAGTGTTGTATATCACGTGATTTGATGTCACGTGAGGAGATAACTGAATAGATGATGGCGGTCTACGATGATTACCGTTTCAGACCTTTATCCAAAGTTGCGTCGACTCAGTAGATCTACTAGGTAGCCTAATACGTAAGAAAAGGCGCCTAGAAAAAAGCTGATGATGGACATGGTTGCTCGATGGACTGGGACACGCGTACGATCTTTTAGAAATATTAAATGGTGTGCCATGTGAAACATTAGTCTGGGGACCAGACAGATGGCTGTACTGCAGTCTGGTCCCCAGACTAGTGAAACATCTGACGGAATCATACAAAATGGGCTCGAATGTGCAGCAGAAGACTTTTTTTCAATCTTTGGAGTAAGTATTTGCCCGATGAACCTGAGCTACCGACCGATTTTAGCGACCGACCTTCAAGCGCTAATACGCAGGGACTTAAACTCCTCTAAAAATCTAGCATACATTTATGCAATAGTCTCTTCGTCACAATCTCACTTTTAAAAAGCTTTGTCAGACCTTATAAAACTTGTACATGTTTCAAATGAAGCCCTTCATGGATTACGATTTTCCAATTGTAATTCACTACGTATTTCTGTAACAACTTTATATCTATGATAGATTTTTTTTTTTAATGAAATGAAATGTTGTGTAAGAGTTAGTCAAGTTGAAAAATCGTTTTAGAAAGTAAGAATTCATATTCCTGCGTGTATATACGTAGATGTCATTCATATGACTTAAGGCTTGCTGGATGCTGGAATTATATTAGATGCGAGAGAAGAACTAATTACACAGAGTTATATGATGTTGCTGTCTACCAGGCACTTGAATAATTAGGAATGGATTTTTAGTATGGAGATTGCAATGAAGATGGAATACGAAGATAAATATATAGTGAAAGGTGTTTTATTAATTATTGAAAGATAAGCTAGAAGCTATTCATAATGCTGGGTTTCAGGGTACAGATGATGCTGTGTCAACCTTTAAATCATACTATTTGAAAAACACTTCATATCATGTAAAAGATAAGAAGACACTACGAGACAGTTCAGTTTGTGAGTTTGAGGATGAAGGAATCAGAAGGCTTGGGTCAGTTAGAAAATTCTGTATATTGATAGAAGGACCTTTTGCTATACTGAATTGATGTCTTCATTTGAGTGAGAGCAGGATGGCATTTTGAACGACATACCATTTAGCAAGCCTGACTTAGCAAATGCAGCAACAGATATAGTCTTTGTAAAAGTGAAGAAAGTGTCTATTGCAAAGATTATTACAGTAGCTTCCGTCATTAGTACAGAAATGCATATACATATCCCTATAGCTATCAAACATTCTCATAGTGATATAATAGTTAAATAATGAGAAATAATGGAACTGAGCTATACTTGTATGCTGTTTTGACATTATAAATGTAATTTGCATCAGTGTAATGTACAGAAACCTCACTAAAAGGGGCAGTAAATTAATGAGTACCTCTTGTCCTATGCTCTGATGCAGAACTCAAAGTACCTTACACATTTCTTGCCTGTGAAGGCAAGATCTTGAGTAATCTTGGGCAAGACTTGCCCAAGAAGGCAAGATCTTGGGCAAGTCTTGCGCAAGAACTTTTTGCTGGGAAGTGATCTAATGCATGTTAATAACTTTGGAAAGCAGTACAAGTCAGTGGATTTTTGCATTTGACAGTTGGGATGTCATCACAGTAAGGTGATATAAGTACTTGGGTTGCCATGGGGACGGTCATTGTGTTTTGTGGACAAAGTAATGTGGCCATGGATATGTTTGTGATGGGCATTAGTATTATATGTGTGCATTGCCTAATAAGTCTGAGGGCCATTGACTGAAGGGGACCACTCTTCAGGTTTATATGACTTGTGTGTTAAATGCTGTACTTTAATATGAAAAGAGCCAAAGGAGTCAGCCTTACTTATTGGCTATTTGTGTATTTCCACTCTTAGTGATTATGTGCGTATTTTGAGCCTTATTGGCTGTGTCCTTAGAAGCTATGTGTGTATTGTTAGCCTTAGAAGCTATGTGTCAGCCTTGATGGCTATGTGTCAGCCTTGATGCCATGTGTCAGCCTTGATGGCTATGTGTCAGCCTTGATGGCTATGTGTCAGCCTTGATGGCTATGTGTCAGCCTTGATGGCTATGTGTCAGCCTTGATGGCTATGTGTCAGCCTTGATGGCTATGTGTCAGCCTTGATGGCTATGTGTCAGCCTTGATGGCTATGTGTCAGCCTTGATGGCTATGTGTCAGCCTTGATGGCTATGTGTCAGCCTTGATGGCTATGTGTCAGCCTTGATGGCTATGTGTCAGCCTTGATGGCTATGTGTCAGCCTTGATGGCTATGTGTCAGCCTTGATGGCTATGTGTCAGCCTTGATGGCTATGTGTCAGCCTTGATGGCTATGTGTCAGCCTTGATGGCTTAGTGTCAGCCTTGATGGTTATGTTGTCAGCCTTGATGGCTATGTGTCAGCCTTGATGGCTATGTGTCAGCCTTGATGGCTATGTGTCAGCCTTGATGGCTATGTGTCAGCCTTGATGGTGGCTATGTGTCAGCCTTGATGGCTATGTGTCATCCTTGATGGCTATCTGTCAGCCTTGATGGTTATGTGTGTATTATGGTCAGCCTTAGTGGCTATGTGTGTATTATGGTCAGCCTTAGTGGCTATGGTCAGCCTTAGTGGCTATGTGTGTATTATGGTCAGCCTTAGTGGCTATGTGTGTATTATGGTCAGGCTTAGTATTCCCAGCCTATAATCAGCGGCTATGTGTGCAATTATCAGCCATAGTGGCTAATTGGGCAGCTAGGTGCAGTTTCAGCCTTGCGTGCAACGGTGCTGCGTGTGTATTTTCAGTAGTGGTTATATGTATGTAATTGTCAGCCTTAGCGGCTGGTGATTCCCTGCCTCGGTGGCTAGGGACATGTTGCAGTTTCCGATCCTCGGTGGAAAGGTTACTGGTGTGTATGGTCAGGCCTCGGTGGCTGTGACATACCAGTGTTTGAGTTGATTTAGCATACTGGCATGACTTACTGTAGTCTTTTCTCTTCTGCAGACATATTCTCCTCAGGCATGTGGCCATTGCTCAGCAATCTAAAAGACCCTGAGTTACGGAGGCTTGCCCAGGCACTACCTGCGACAGTGCTAAAGAGTAGGGCAGACAGCACTTCGAAGAAGTATCTTGGTGCATATCGGAGATGGAAGGTCTGGGCTGATGAACGACAAGGGGTGCCAAGTTTTCCTGTAAAGGAAGTCCATCTAGTGCTGTACATGCAGCACCTCAGTGAGTCCACAGGGTCTAAGGCAGCAGTAGAGGAGGCAGTGCATGCTCTTTCACGGTTGCATGGGCTGGCAGGGCTGCAGCCATTGGGGGGATTACCATTAGTGCAAACCACCTTGGAAGGTTTAAAGCGCACATTGGCTAGACCAAAAGTCCGCAAGGAACTTATCACGGCCGATATGCTGAAGGCCATGGTGGAGGCAGCTGGGCCAGACTGAGATTAGGTTGTTGGCAGTGTGTCTGTTAGCCTTTGCTGGGTTCATGCGCTGTGACGAGTTAGTTAAATTGAAGTGTGATGACATCACCTTCAACAGTGAGAGCATGGTGGTTAGGGTACAATCTAGTAAGACCGATCAATATCGGGATGGAGCATCCCTAGTCATTGCACGTACAGGTTTGCCAACCTGCCCGGTAGCCATGATGGAAAGATATTTCCATAGGGGGGAATTGGAAAGCCCACACAAAGATTTTGTGTTTCGTGGAGTAACTCCAACAAAAGCTGGAGAGCGATTGAGGAAGACTGGAGGGCTAGGTTGAGAGAACTGCTGCTAAGCAAAATCTCACAGTTAGGTTATGACCCCACTTTGTTTAGCATGCACAGCCTTCGGGCAGGCGGGGCCACTGCAGCAGCTAATGCAGGTGTAGAGGACAGGCTATTCAAGCGTCATGGTCGTTGGAAGTCCGAAACAGCCAAAGATGGTTATGTAAAAGACTCAGTGGAAAGGCGTCTGGAGGTTTCTAAGCAATTGGGCATTTAAGCATCACCCCGTTCTTTGTGTCTCTAAGTGGTTGTGTGTGTTTGGTGGCAGCGTGCACAATGAAGCTAAACCAATATTCTATTTTGGTTATTTGGGGGGAAGGCAGGTGCTATACAGTGGGCATGTGGGAGGGAGATATACATTTCTGACGTTTGAACACGTGAATTAGGCAGAAATTTAGCTCCCTCCCAAATGTGATTGGTTGTATAGCACGTGATTGGGCCACGTGGTTGGGGGTTTAAAAGGCTGGTACCTTAGTATGAGTGTTCATTCTAAGCTTGTGTGCACGTGCTGCAAACTTTTTCTTGTTGTTTGTTTTGGTTTTGTGGTGTTTTATCTGTCCTATAGGTGCAACACTTGATCAGGGAGTAGACCTTGAAGATTGGCTGGATCTTTCTATGAACTAATTGTGTGTGTACCTGTTTGCAGAGCGATTGTTGGGTTATTTTTCCTGCTTTGAGGTTTTCTCCCAAAAAATGGGTTTTTCCTCACTGTGGATTTTTTCTGTGAGGGGGTGTGGGCCCACCCCCTCTAAATCAAATCTTGTTTGTGGTCCCGCTCTAAGGGTTGTGTGGTGTTTTGTAATGCTGTGTGGTGTTATGTAATGCTGTGTGGTGTTATGTAATGCTGTGTGGTGTTATGTGTGTGTGGTTGGATCAAGCCTTGGTGGCTGTGATAGCGTCTTGTGGTTGTTGTAAGTGGTTGTGTGTGTTTGGTGGCAGCGTGCACAATGAAGCTAAACCAATATTCTATTTTGGTTATTTGGGGGGGAAGGAAGGTGCTATACAGTAGGTATGTGGGAGGGAGTAAAGGAATTCCGTTGATATGCTACAATAAAGTGACCCTTCCTTGTGATTAATGGACACATTGTAGTCATGGCAACATAGCTAGCAGGATCAGCATGAGTTGTAGCAACCAGTTTTTTAAGCCCACTCGACATGTATTTAGAAGGAGGGCATTACTAAATTCGACAACGTGGCCTTTGGTGACTGAACTGGATGGTAAGCGTACAACAGCGATGATCAGAGGCATGTGGCTATCAGACCTTAAGCTAGTGGTAACGAATTTTCTATCACCACAGCGTACGTATTGCATGATCAATCTTTGGTGTTGCCCCTACACGTACACATTGTATACATGATTATACCCATATATACATGATGTAGAGTTTGGCTAATCAAGTACGAACAAGTGCAAAGCATTGTCAGCCGAGCTGAAAATAGCTTTTGGCATTGACACATCTCACCCTAAGATGTTCTGCATGCGATGTAAGTTGAGCATGAAGAGATCACCCTGTGCCATCGCAAAGGGTGTGCATCACAAATGTGCAGGTGCTATTTGAGTGGCATAAACATACACATGTACAGATCAAGAATGCAAGGTATACATTTGCTTTCTCAAGTGGACACAGCAGGAGGCCAACACTTGGTAAAGGTCTTCAGGCTGGCATCACAACTAATAGCTCATCTTGAGAACATTGCCGCTCCACCAGCTTTCCATATAGTGAGCCCAGCCCACCTTTGGCAAGCGCTATCAACCTGTCAATGTTAAAGGAGCTGAAGTGTGCATTGTGCTCCAACTCTCACATCCACTGGAACTGCAGTGTGGTGCACTGGTGTGCTCCAAATGCCAAAATTATATGTCTTATGTGCACAGGTGGTTGCTAGGGGAGACCCATACCTGGCTGCCACGGTACAGGCAGTCATGCACCAGCTGGAGTACTCCAATCCCTACAGGCTGGTCTGGTAGTCCAAGGTAGGCCACATCTGGGCTCCTCCCACCATACAGGCACCTCCCCCTCCCTGTGCAAGGTTGGACCCCTCCCCTGGCTCAGTCCCCAGACCGATGAGGTGATAAAGGGCTTTGCAAAGCTTGGACGTAAGAACCTCCTCCTAGTCCCCATCGCCTTCACCTTCGATCACATTGAGACACTTCATGAGTTGGACGTGGAGTATGCAGGAGTGGTGGCCAAGGAGGTAAGGGGTGTGGTCTAGGAGGTAATGGGTGTGGCTCTGGATAAGGGGTGTGGCTCTCTACACAGTGTGGTATCACCAGCATCAGACGAGCAGCCTCACTCAATGATAGCCCTGTGTTCCTCCAGGTGAGTGGGATGGTTCCCAGACCTTACTAGCATAGTTGTTCAGTGCTTTTGAAATATTGTTGAAAACCTTCCCCTCCACCCACACATCCTCACCTCAGGCACTAGCTGAAGTGGTCTATGAACACCTGCAAGCAGGGTAGCCACACACCTTGAGGTGTCCCATGTGCACCAATGCAGTATGTGGTGAGATGAGGAAGTACTTTTGTGGCCACACCCCCAGGAACAGGTTACATGATCAGATGGTTAAGAGGGAGGGGCTATGACCTCCTGGCTACATGATCAGATGGTTACATGGGCTGCAGTTTCATTTTCACTATTCATGTACACAACAACAGCAAGATTTACTTAATCTGAGCCATGCGGACTGATTAGGATTTCTGCAGGTGTAGCTTATTTCAGGGGTTGTGGCTTGGAGGTGATAGCCCCTCCCTCTTAACCATCTGATCATGTGACCTGGAGGTCATAGCCCCTCCCTCTTAACCATCTGATCATGTGACCTGGAGGTCATAGTCCCTCCCTCTTAACCATCTGATCATGTGACCTGGAGATCATAACCCCTCCCTCTTAACCACCTGATCATGTCACCTGGAGGTCATAGCCCCTCTCTCTTAACCATCTGATCATGTGACCTGGATGTCATAGCCCCTCCCTCTTAACCATCTGATCATATAACCTGGAGGTCATAGCTCCTCCCTCTTAACCATCTGATCACGTGACCTAGAGGTCATAGCCCCTCCCTCTTAACCATCTGATCACGTGACCTGGATGTCATAGCCCCTCCCTCTTAACCATCTGATCATATAACCTGGAGGTCATAGCCCCTCCCTCTTAACCATTTGATCATGTAATGGTGTGCAACTGTTAAAAGGTGCGATAGGGGCAACCAGCATTTGTCAGGCAAGTTTCATCAGTTAACAGGATGGCCATCCTGTTCTATATATAGAACCGTTCGCATACCAACTGCACTAGCATCATATCTGTTTTAAGGACACATGCATGCTCCAAGTTTGGGGTAAGCAAGTGCAGGGTCCTGAAATTAGCATGTGAGTGTCCACTAGTGTAGGCCAAGCGATTTAGGCCTATGTAGGTAGCTGTGGTGGTGTGCCAAAGGCATCTGGTGTATGTGTGAGATGTTGGTAGCTGTGGGGGTGTCTGGTGTGATTAGGGTAGCTGTGGTTGTGTGGGAGGGTGTCAGTTGTGATTTGGTTAGTTTGCACATGTAAGTTTCGAGTGACAGCTAACTCGGTGAGCCGAGAAAACCTGAATAACCTATGTTATTCAGCAGGCAAACTGTCAAAACCTATTCGGAAGAATCAGTTTTATTTTTTTCTTTGACAGATCCAGAAAAACCTGAAAAATTGAAAAGTATTTGAAAAAAATCGATTTACATTATTCAGGGGAGGCTATACACCCTAACCCCATGAGTGTACATGTAGTATGTATGGTTACGTGTCAATCATGTGACTTGCACCTCAAACTGTTACTACAAGAGTTTCTCCCCCATACCAAATGTCCACATCTATAGTGAGGAATGTCAACAGTTTATGTAGCATTAATTTGCAGAATACACAAGTAAATAAAAACTAAAGTTGGTGGTATATAGGATTTGAAGGCGATAGTGGTGTAAAAAGCAGGGAAACAAGGGTTGAATGATAAGGAAAAACGAAATAGTCCTATATTTAGCCCAGCACACATTGTACGACAATATATTATGCATGCCTGTAGAACTTTTTCATTTTTCACTAGCATAATGAGGCTATGATCCACTTCCTGAGATGTTACAGGCATGATGAGGCTATGGTCCACCTCCTGAGATATTACAGGCATGATGAGGCTATGGTCCACCTCCTGAGACATTACAGGCATGATGGGGCTATGGTCCACCTCCTGAGACATTACAGGCATGATGGGGCTATGGTCCACCTCCTGAGACGTTACAGGCATGATGAGGCTGTGGTCCACCTCCTGAGATGTTACAGGCATGATGAGGCTATGGTCCACCTCCTGAGATATTACAGGCAAGATGAGACTATGGTCCACCTCCTGAGACATTACAGGCATGATGGGGCTATGGTCCACCTCCTGAGACGTTACAGGCATGATGAGGCTGTGGTCCACCTCCTGAGATGTTACAGGCATGATGAGGCTATGGTCCACCTCCTGAGATATTACGGGCATGATGAGGCTATGGTCCACCTCCTGAGACGTTACAGGCATGATGTGGCTATGGTCCACCTCCTGAGACGTTACAGGCATGATGAGGCTGTGGTCCACCTCCTAAGACGTTACAGGCATGATGAGGCTATGGTCCACCTCCTGACACGTTACAGGCATGATGATGCTATGGTTCACCTCCTGACACGTTACAGGCATGATGATGCTATGGTTCACCTCCTGAGACGTTACAAGCTGTGGTCCAACTTCTCGATCATGATGAGAATGAGGCAAGCATGCTTAGGCTGTGGTCCACCTCCTGAGATATTACAAGCCTTAGCATGATGAATCGTTGGTCCACCTGCTTGGAATTAGTGCATCAACAAGCAAAAGCTATGTAGATTGGCCGCCAAATCTCCAAAGAGGGCTGTGGCATGTATTTGTATGAGTTCAATGTCTTTGATAACCAATGAGTTAAGGAGGAAGGAGGAGTGTGGTACATAAACTAATTGTGTGGTTCGAAGAAAGTAGTACAACTCTTTAAATTCCAGCAACACTACATAAACTGTTATTGGTGCATCCCACAGGTCATATGCTAGGTGTGCTCATTTTTGGTGGGTAACACAACTGGTAATAAGCATTTCACAGTTTGTGAAGCAAATCATACAGCAATTTGATACATTGTGCAGGGTACCACTACCTTTTGTATTATTATTCACACCAGGTACCCTAAGCTTTAAATGAAATGGATGTATAATTTCCATAATTCCTTGTCTCAATTGAAATCCTACATCTCTAATTTTATCTTGTTTCACGATCTAACCCAATTGTGTCTACAAGAGGCCATGTATGATGGGACCAGAGACCGGAACGCCAAATAGAGCTGGTCCGAGTACGGTTCGATCTCCTAAAGTGTATAACTTGTAATAATTTAATATGATTTTAACATCATAATAGCGGTCACTGAGCTTGAGCGTCTCGTTGTTCGCGGTATGCCCAAAATATCATCGTAAGAAGTAAGCTGTATAGTACTCATTTTGTTGTCTCCTGATTTTTTCATGGCTCTAATATTTCCCGTAGCTCTTTGTACAAACTTTCTATTGGTCTCTTTCACCGTCTCTGTGCATAGCAGTAGCTTTCAAAATCGACGCGTAAACCATCGTTCTTATACTGTGTCACGTGAACCATCAGTGTGAACGGGTTCCCGAAGCGTTCCGTGGAATGGTTCTAGCGCGGGGTGTTAGTAATATGTAGTAAAAACTGTTGTCACATATTCTGTTAACATATGTACATGTATCATTTATGTTACATACAATAATTGTAGTACAATGCATCTGGAGTTATGCACTTATCAATGCCATCCGGTACTCCCCCCCCCCCCATTGCATTATAAAAAGAAAGGTTCTGTTCATTATATTCTGAGCAGTTGCGCATTAGTTGGTGGATAAGATTTGTTTTGTTGTCGGTGGAAATTGTGAGGTGAGCATTTACGGACTGTTTCATATAAGCTAATTTGTGTATGTAACTAAGCGTTGAAATGGTACAGGCCTTAGGACAGCAGTTTTCTTTTATGTAACACGTAGTGGTGTTGTGTTGTATAGGACTGAGGTCTTGCAGCTAGGCCAGCTACTCAAAGGCAAGGTGTGTGGGAGGGCAGAAGTTGTAGAGAATTAAGCCAATAGAACTACTCTTTCTTTTCCACCTAGTGGTTATTTAGGTGGGGTGAACCTACCCCCATAGTGCTCATACTATAAGGTTAATAATTATAAAGTGCGTGCGAATGAGCTGCAATCGTGTAAACGTCGGGCAATGTTTTGTTTTGCAACGTATGATTATGTCCGGACACGCAAACCGCCTTTTCTTATTTGCTGAATGCCAGTCATCTGGTCCCCAGACTAGTTTAAACCCGAAACCCGTCTCTAAACAAAACTGGCCGACGTGTTTTGCACAAAACCCACAAGTGTAGTGTTTGCTCGTGACCTGCAGGGCCACCGTACAATATGGCCTAGTGCTAGTGTAATGCTTTGTTGTCGTTGAGCCATATAAACTACAATAGCGTCGTCCCCAGGTTTTTTTTTTTTTTTTTTTTTTTTTTTTTGCCTATTTGTATAACTAACTCGTTCCCAGAGCTGGCTTTTCCTCGTCTCAGACCGGCGTACTTGTATCATGATGTATGTACATCGCCCGTAGAAATTTTCATAGCGCTCCATTTAGATATACACATCGCTTACATGTACACAAGAAGTTACAAGAGTATCTCTACTGTTGTAGTTAACCATGGCTCCCACACTGACTACGGAGAAGTCGTGCGCTTCAGTTAGAAGTCAAACATGAACGGTAGGAGTAATCGAACACATCTCGGCCCCTGTAAAGATGGAACATAAAGAACTTCCTCCTGCTTAGCCTTGAGTGTAAGGCGTTGAAGGTGAATAAGAATGGAACCTTTTCCATTGTGGGCGTATATAAACCGTCTGTATACATGTAAGATTAAGACAGGTTAGAAACATATAAACCTCGCTCAAACTAAAACATTTGATGTCATCGGTGTATGCTAATGGTTTGGATCTTTTGGCGCAAGATATTTTCAGAAGCTGCAAGTGGATGAATTAAGATGTCTTTCCCGATCCTTACTATACATTGGCATTGAGAGGATGATGTAAGAAAATGGCCAGATTTACAATTCGGCGATTTATATAGTGGATTTGCACAAATGACGTCATAGTTTAGGCCTACTTTGTTTTTACGTTTTGCCGATAATATCTGAACATACTTTTTTTTGGCTGTCTCAGGTAACATCTCACCCTCCATATAAAAAAAACCGCATAAAAAAAAATGTTGTTCCTGACATCGATAAGATGTTGCTAGGCAAGGACATGTTTGGCTACAGCTGGACATGTGGATTAGGGACATATCAAGTCATCAATTCAAGTGTAACAATTTGGTGGGTATACCTCTAAATGATCCTTCCTTTCCTCTGTCTAGCACATTACATACATGTGCATGCAAGTACAGGTTCTTAGGAATATACTTGCCTGTACTAGAGGCAGATACTCAATGTCACACTGCATGGTGATTGGCTATATAAAAGGCAACCCTATGCCACTTATTTCAGCCCATGGAAATAAGATATAAAACACTTTCTCTGGCTCTGAAAAAGTTGGGGGTATATAGGATTTCAAGGCAATGTTGGTGTAAGGGAATAAGGGATTGGAGATACATATATTTAGGACTTTGTAGAATGGCATTACATTTATGTTAGTTGCTAAATATAGGAATGATTATCGTATCTTCAATCCCATTTTTTACAGTACCATTGCCTTCAAATCCTATATACCACCAACTTTCTCAGAGAGAATGTTTTTTCTATATATTGTACATTAAAACATATTAAAGTCTGGGTACGAGACTATTCCTACTACTGGCCATGAAGCAGGTTGTGCATGCGAGCTAGCTAGGTCCTCAAACAAAGGTGATGCTGTCTGTGAATGAACTATTAATGATTTCTTTTCTTTAGAACATAAAAAATGTTCCATTTCGAAACATGTGAAAATATACCAGAGCGAGGTGGTCGAATAATGGAGATTGGTAGTGGTGGTCTAGTGGAAGTGGAGGGTAGGGTTGTGTGGGGACGAGGAATAGTAGGAGGAGTGTACAGGTTAGAGGAGGATAAGTGGAAGAGATGGATTGATGGTGTTGAGGTAGGGGCCACACTAGGAGTGTGGGGGGAAAAGTTAGTAGCGGTGGGAGGTGAGAAGAGTGGTGTGTATAGTAAGAAGGTGGTGGTGCATATAGGAGGGATATGGTCCCTAATGTCAGACATGTTGGTAGAGTGTAGGAGGTCCTGTGTAGTTAGTGTTGGTGGAGGTGGTCTGGTGGTGATGGGAGGGAGAAATGATCGGAACAGTGGTGATAAAGGCAATCGCTTGGCTGCTGTTCAGGTATTTGATGGTAAGACACAGACCTGGCACTTTGGACCATCACTACCTAAGCCATGTGGGGCCATGTCAGCAGTCGTCCACAGAGATCGGGTCTTCGTGATGGGAGGTGGGGGTATGGCCACAGCTGTGTGGTGTGCCAACATCAATGACCTGGTGAGCTACTGAGCATTGTGCAGCATCTCTGCCCCTTTGTTTAGCATGTATGTAGCTGACCTGTGGGTAGTGCATGGACACTTCATGCATAACACGCACGCTCAGTGTGGTCCTACAAACACGCACACATGTTGAGTGCATCCACACACCACACACACACACACAGTGTGCACTTTTGCTGTAGTAGCTCTACTGGTGGAGACGCACACACTCGCAAGTGTCTCCATCGCTTCACACATGATCCCACATACCAATGATGTCCGCACATGCACACAATGTGTACCCCGTGGGGCACACATCCACATGACTGCTAGTACATCACTCATCTTTAATGTGGATCGTCACACACTCACACACACACAGATTGCTATACAGTCACAAGTAGACACACAGCAATCTATCTGGAGAAAGCTACCAGATGTACCATACAGGTATTCAACTGCATGTGTGGTTGATGGTGTGCTACTTGCCATTGGAGGAGATGATGGATCAAAGAAGACCTCTGCCATTTATGCCCTCCACCCCGTTGATCAGAAGTGGCAGCATGTTGGAGACATGCCATTTGAGTGTTCCTTTGTAGAAACTGTACTTCTGTCAGGAGGAAGGTTTTTGGTGGTTGATGGGGACAGTCAGATGGTCTTGAGGGTCACTGTGGAAGGTAAGCCATGAAAGTGTTATGTCAGTGCTACTAACCAGACTATTTCAGGTTTTGCTATGGTCTTCTCTACTCCTGTGAACACAGTGAATACAGATGACAGGTGTGTGAATGTTTGGAGTGTGCCTGTGAGGGGAGTGGAGTTGTGTCATTGGGATCACTTCCCCAAATCTCCCAGGGGTAAGGATGTGTCCTTAGTAACACATTCAATACATCATTTGTGGAAGGAGACTTCATGGTTAATATGTGCACACTTTAACACTCATCAGGGATGGTATTAATGTGTCAGGGGTACAATAGTTCAGACAAATAGTGTGAATGTCTTCTTGAAACTGCATGTTTGTGTGGTGCCAAAAATGGTCAGCTAATCACCATATTGTTAACATAGAGAGCAGCAACAATAGGGGTGAACTGTCTTTAGGATCACCTGCCTAAACCAAATCTCCCAGAGGTGGGGATGCATTCTTAGTACACACCAGGGTGAGGGCTTTCACCTCAGAGGTGAATTCATTTTAGATCTCTTTGTAGTCACAATGGAGGCAGTAATAGTCGCTTTGAGAATACCTACTAATAGTAACCCAGCACACCCACACATTTTGTGATGTGTGAAACTGTGTACAAGGATAGTACCCCACAGTAGGAAGAATAGAGGACTAAGGGATCTATCTTGCTGTAGTACTACCATGAGCATATTCCCCTCCTATATCTATTGTAACTTCACCCAACCCACTTTGATAACTGCATCTGCTGTGCATGTCAATGCCACGACCAACTAGAACCAACCAAATGTACATTGCACAACACTATGCATGTGTACAGGGGCCTGGATTTAATTGTTCGGGGTGTAGTAATATTTATCTTTAGACAATAGCGGAAGTGATTCGCGCAATCTGATTGGTCAATTGCAGGTATCTAAACGCGGTAGAAACCTCGAGAGGGACTCTAAGTGCCAGTGGGGGGGGGGGGGGGGGGGGATTCTAAGTGCCCTGGGCACTTAGAATCCCCCCCACTGGCACTTAGAATCCCCCCCACTGGCACTTAGAATCCCTCCCGCTGGTACTTTTAAAAAAATTTGAATACTCCTTTTTAAATATTAAATACATGTAACATGAGTTGCGTACATGATATATTGAAGTGTTAGCTCAGTGCTCATTGATACTCTGAGCATTACTAGTACATGCTGTATGTTAAAAGTTACGTTTGCACAAGAGTGGAAATTATACGTTCCAGGTACGACTGACGCATTTGGAGACTACGCCAGCATGTTTTGATACCATCGGCAAAGGCATGGACACGGTACGGTCGGTACCCACTCGTTTTGATGCATTGCAATTCAAAATATCTGAGATATTCTCACGCTGAAAATCAGCGGTTCTTTTATAGGAGCGAATACCGTCGATACTGCGATGCCCCGTTCGTTCCATAAAACCAACTGCTCGTCAACTCCTGACTGGTACAAGCGGGTATCAGCAGTGGCTCTAAATGAATGATTGGTTTTAAACCCACTGATTCCTGCAGCGTTGCACATGCGAGCTTATTTCCGGTGTGCTGTCCACTTGTGGTAGGCAAATCTGACGGCAAGTTTAAACTTCAAAAACATCCAATTTAAAAGCTTCATTCACATCGGAACCATCGCATAACCAGTCAAAAAAAATCGGCACCAAGGATTTCCATTGTATACCTTCAAACGGTTGCTATGTACGTATCTATAATTGCTGCGTTGAGTGATAATTTATTGGTTGCTACGTACGCGTTGCTATTGTCTAAATTGGTTAGACACTGTCACCTTCGGGATCCACGTGATTTAGAATCCCCTCGGGCCCCTTAGTAGCGCCCTCGCTACCGCTCGGGACGCTACAGCCCAGGGCCCTCGGGGATTCTAAATCACGTAGATCCCTCGGTTTCAGTGTCTAACCTATATAAATATGCGTGAACGGGAATTAAGAACGTGTAGAGATACATTGGTGTGGACTAGTTTTGTATCTGTTGGAATCCGACATATTACATGGTGGCAGCTATTGGAATACATTTGAACAGAGGGAACAAGTGGGAATAAGTATGGCGACATACCAATTACAGCCCCCTGAGTGCTTTAACTTTTCTCAGCCGGACGAATGGCCAAGGTGGATCAGGCGTTTTGAGCGCTTCTGACAAGTGTCAGGTTTAGCAGGAAAAGAAGAGGAGAAGCAAGTTAATGCATTGATTTATGTGATGGGGGATGAGGCAGATGATGTTATGTTGTCGTTTGGCCTGAGTGACTCTGAGAAGAAAGAGTACGGGACCGTAACAAGTAGGTTCGAGCAACACTTCACCAGAAGGAGGAACACTATATTTGAGCGGGCCAAGTTTAATCAAAGAATACAGAACGAGGGGGAAGTGGTGGACAGTTTCATTACAGCGTTGTATTGTTTGGCAGAACATTGTGGGTTTGGCACGCTAAAGGGGGAAATGATTCGTGATAGAATTGTTGTGGGGGTACGTGATGGAATGCTATCAGAGAAGCTCCAACTAGACTCTGACCTTACCTTAGACATAGCCATTAATGCAGCCTGCCGAAATGAAGCTGTTAAACAGCAGCAAACTGTTGTTAGAGGTGAAGATTTGAATGCTGTTGGTTTGAAACCCTCAAAGCAATCACCATATTCATCAGAAAGCAGAAGTGTGATCCAAAAGGGTACCTCAAAAAGCAAGAGCTGCATCAGGTGTGGCAGAAGCCCTACACATTCTTTGATGTTGTGTGCTTTAAGTGCCAGAAGAAGGGGCATTTTCAAGCACACTGCTTGTCCACACATACATCGGTCAGAGGAATTGATGCAGAGGAAGAATCAGAAGAGGGTTGTGAACAGGATCAATACATTGGAGGAGTAGAGGTTGAAGTGCCGATTGTCAATGCAGGGGGAAATTCATGGAATGTAAGCATCATTCTGAACAGCTTGCCAGTAGAATTCAAAATTGATACTGGAGCGAACGTCACTGTAGTGTCGAATATAACAGTTGCAAAACTTACTAATGTGGTGCTGCAGAAAACCAAAAGGATTTTGACGGGCCCAGGCCAGCAGTGCTTGCTAGTTTGTGGTTATTTTACTGGTACTCTCCGTTATGGAACTCAGGTAGTAATTCAGGATATATATGTGGTAAAAGGGGTAAAAAAAGGCTCTTCTTGGTCGCCCTGCTATTGACGCCCTGTCTTTAGTGTCAAGAATTAACTCATTGGAAACTCCAGGAAACCAGTTTATTGCTGCGTACTCAGAACTTTTCCAAGGTCGGCTTGGGACTATGAAAGGTGAATATTGTATCAAACTTAGACCAGGTGCTCAATCCTTTTCTCTTTCTACCCCCAGAAGAATAGCTTTACCACTGCTGCTGAAAATAAAATCAGAGTTTGAGCATATGGAGAAATTAAGTGTTATCACAAAAGTTGAGAAACCAACTGATTGGTGTAGTGGAATTGTTGTTGTACCATAACCAAATGGCAGTATTCGCATTTGTGTAGATCTGTCTAAGTTGAATGATAGTGCATGTCATGAGCGCCACATACTGCCGTCAGTGGAGCAGATATTTTCACAGCTTGGAAATGCCAAAGTTTTCACAAAACTTTGATGCCAATTCAGGCTTTTGGCAGATAAAATTGTCTAAAGAATCTTACCACATTTATTACCCCATTTGGGAGATACTCGTTCAATCGGCTACCTTTTGGAATCACATCTGCCCCAGGGCATTTTCAACGGCGCATGTGTGACATTCATGCTGGTTTGGAAGGGGTGGTATGTATGATAGATAATGTTCTTGTTCATGGTCAGACAATGGAGGAGCATGATGAATGTGTACTTGCTGTGCTAGAAAGAATCAAGCAAGCAGGGGTCACATTAAATGTTGAAAAGTGTGAATTTTTCAAATCATGTGTTAAAAGTTCTTGGGCCAGTTAGTTGAAAAAGTTCAAGCTATCTGTGATATGAAAGAACCCAGAAATGTAACAGAAGTGAGACATTTTCTAGGAGTGGCTAATCAGTTAAGTAAATTTACACCAGATCTTGCTTGCAAGCAAAACAAAACCGTTGCATCCAAGAAAAATTGTTGGGTATGGAGTGATCACCAACAACGTGCATTTGAGGACATAAAACATGAACTCTCTGCTCAACCGGTGATGGCTCTATATGATCTTCATAGTGAAACCGTGGTCTTTGCAAATGCTTCAGCATACGGTCTGGGTGCAGTCCTCATTCAACGTCAGCGGGATGGGAATACAGGGAATTGCAGACCTGTGGCATATGTCTCTCGGGCTATGACAAACACTGAGCAAATGTATGCTTAAATTGAGAAAGAGGCTCTTGCTCGCACACGGGCTTGTGACAGATTCAGTGGCTACTTGATAGGAAAACATTTTCATCTTTAAACGGACCATAAACCTTTAGTGCCTCTGTTAAGTTCAAAGCATTTTGATGAACTTCCTGTTTGTGTCCAGCGTTTTCGGATGAAGCTCATGCGTTTTACTTATTCAATTGTGCATGTCCCAGGCAAGGATCTCTGCATAGCCGATACTCTATCAAGAGCACCACTTCTCACTAGCAGTGCCAACGAGGCATATCAGCACCAGGAAGTCAAAATGTTTGTAAACTTTGTGGTCAAAAACTTGCCTGCTACTGAAAGACGTCTATCACAAATCATGAAGGCTCAAGAGAGTGATGAAATCTGCAAGCAGATACAGATGTTTTGTCAAAAAGGATGGCCACATCGCAGTCAGATAAAAGGGACTCTAAAGAAATATTTATCTGTCTCTAGTGAGCTTTCTATACATGGAGGTCTTCTTATGTGGGGAAGCAGAATTGTAATTCCACCAACTCTTCGTCAGGAAATATTGAACAGATAACATACTGGTCATCAGGGCATAACAAAATTCAGAGAGAGAGCACGACATGCAGTATGGTGGCCAGGTTTGAACTCAAGAGTTAGAAGATTTAATTCAGAAATGTCCACTGTGTTGTAAAGACCGATTTCAACAAGCAGAACCCTTGATACCAAGTGCATGTACTTTTCCACAGCTACCATGGCAGAAAGTAGGAGCAGACTTATTTTGTTGGAAGTGATCCACATATTTACTCCTCTGCTAGCAGACCTAGGTATGCTCAAAGCAATGGGGAGGCTGAGAGAGCTGTAAAGACCACAAAGAGCTTGCTAAATCATTCTGAAGATCCATATTTGGCAATTTTAGCATACAGAAGCACTCCCCTTAAAAATGGCTATTCTCCATCAGAACTGTTGATGGGTAGAAGGTTGCGTACAACAGTGCCGATTTGTGCAAGTCAATTGTCACCAAAGTTACCTGACTACGAGAAGCTTCAGAAGAAGAAAGAACTGGACAGAAGAAAGCAGAAGAATAACTTTGATAGACAACACAAGACTAGAAGTTTAATGCCATTACTACCAGGGGACAAGGTATGGATTGCTGATCAAAAGACTACTGGTACTGTAAACATCAGATAGCTCCTCGATCCTATGAAGTACATACTCACATGCAGAGGTTCCTATAGAAGGAACAGAAGGCAATTGTGGCTAACTGCATAGAGATGATGATGTGACACCACACACTGTTTCAGAGACATCCCC
The DNA here is from genome assembly GCA_949361645.1 of Spongilla lacustris. Taxonomy (NCBI): domain Eukaryota; kingdom Metazoa; phylum Porifera; class Demospongiae; order Spongillida; family Spongillidae; genus Spongilla; species Spongilla lacustris. Next base: position 17,709,337 of record OX442417.1, read on the forward strand.
TACTAGTACAGATGAGCAGCAGTTACAACCAACAGTTGATGCAGGTGTAACACCTGAAAATGTGGCAGTATCACCGGAGCATTTAGAGACACCAATAGCCCCTCCTATTGAAAATAGTCCTGTAAGACAACCAAATACCACAGATACAATTGAAAGGAGGTTATAGGACAAGGAGTGGATGGGTTTCAATACCACCTGTGAAGCTTTGAAGAAATATGATAGTGAAAGGGAGATGTAGTAATATTTATCTAATTATGCGTGAACGGGAATTAATTAAGAACGTGTAAGGATACATTGTAGTTTTGTATCTGTTGGAATCTGACATATTACACGGGGGAGGGGCTAACCTAAGGGGAGGGCAGGGGCAAGGACGGGAGGGGACACTCCTCCCTCTCCCCAGCATTTGTAACTTTTGCATTCCGATAAGTATGCCACACTTTCCTGTAGTCTTACAAACAGGTCCATAGGCTGGTCGGGAGAGGGGGGGGGGGGTTCTGTAAGCTCCCCCAGGGTCTGGGGCGGAGCCCCAGCCGCTTTGCAACTTTTAGCCACTAAACATAGCATAATTGCATAGAAACATGGATAGCCCAGTTTGTGTTAATTCCCGTTCAATTAAGGCTTTAACGGATCGGATCCGAATTCGGATATCCTATCTGACAGGCCAACGGATCGGATTCAGTTTCGTTACATTAATCATTCGGATTGATGTTCCAAAGTCGGAACAGATTGGATGCTAACGTGCATATCTAAATATCCGATGGTCTGGGACCGAGAGAAAGCAGCCACTTTTTTTTTTCCAGGTTCAACAGACGCGTGCGTTTTGTATGCTTGGCAAAAGACAGTTGACGGTGTGTGAAATAAACGTAGGCATTTATTTCTTCCTTTTTTGTACTGTATACTTTTTTCTATTTTAATTTTTGCCACCGCCTTCTTCCAATTTGGGCATTTCCCTGCTCACTTATATATGGGGTGTGCGTACTTTTTACAAGCATTGGTTTCATTTTCTCACGTACGTTCTACTCTATTATCTATGGTTTGAGACAGGTTGCCGCACTTAAAAGCCATCGTCCAGTACTCGCCTGAGCCTGTCCTTTGTTGCACGCGTGCGTATGATGGATTTAGCATAGATGGATAACGATTGTGAAAATGGTGACGAACCAGCGCAACTTATCTTTGAGAAATAATAGGATTGGTCTGGGTGGTGTAAAAACAAGACACTGTACCACGTGCAACGAAAACTGTTCTACAACTTAGCAGAACGGTCTTCATTTGATCGAAAACCACGTCCATGGAGCCAATCCTACATCATAGATATTAGACTGGAAGGGATTGGAAACCAGACCAATTAACACCAATCAACAAGTACAGTCCTGGCAGTTCAAGTCCCCAGGCCTTTACGGATAAAATGGCGGGTACCACTTTTGCACAGGAGCGAGCGGAAAAGAATGTATCCGTGGATTGTGGTAAAGGGAACACTTTTCATAAAGTTCATGGTTTTGTAGGTTGTTTTATTTCACATTCAGATGATTTTCAGGGTGCAATCGACCACATTATTGACGATGACCTGTTCATTTCATTTACCAAAAATTGCGCGCGAATTAAAGGCTTGGCTTTTAGATTTTTTTTTTGGTCGTAGAAAAGACACAGATGGCAAACTAACTATCCGTTGGCACATATTTTTCATCTGGCTATCTGGTGGTCAAGTTCTCAGAATTTTTACGACAAAGCTACGGTCGCTATACCGGTGAGTTTCACACCTAGTCGAAAGTAAGTTTTTTTTTTTTTTTAATCGAGTACGACGCATTCATGTCACAAAAACTATACTGTGGTACGTAAAACACAGTGCTCAATCTGCCTATCGTAACGCCGTACCTTTACGTCCCTTTGTTCGGGCGTAGTACCGGTGAGTTTTATTCTAGACATGGAGCGCTTTAAGTCGAATATCTTCTCTTAGGAATGGAGTATTAAAAAAAATACTTACTTCTTTGTGATCCACAGTTCGTGCACTACCTTTTACTACTCTTCTTATTTGCCTCTTGCGTACTTGACCAAAAACTTTTGAGGGGCGAGGTGCCAGACTAACCAATTAGCACTGAACTGCCAGGAGTGTCCCCGCTACGTTGCATTGAAATGTATGGCGCACGTGCGCGGTTTCCAATCCCTTCCAGTCTAATATCTATGCCTACATATAGGACCGTTCAGATATTCAGATATCCGATGGTCGTTACCTTCAGATTCAGATCATGTATCCTGGATCCGTCTGCTAAATCAGATCAGATTCAGATATGCGCCTTAACTAAACAGATCAGATCAGATTATAATGCCAAATCTGATCTGTTAGGGGGCTTGTCCAAACTACTTTTAGAAAAATTGTGACGTTAACATTTTAACCCCTCCCCTCTGAGTTTTTGTATGGAACCAGCTACACAATGACATATCACAATGCCAAGTTGCAAGTTCCGCATCGAGCGATTTTCCCTTGCCAAACATGGCTGAGCTCAAACTTCGGAATAGCTTTATTGCAACGTCCAGTAAAATCTTGGAGTGGATATTGAGAATCCTCAGTTCGTGTTCTTTCTTTACATGTATAGTTTAGGTGCTTTCATTATAGTAATCTGAAAGAAAAATAACCAAGCGTAACATGCATTTTCAAGCTATAGTTTTGATTACATTATGGGGGGGGGGGGGGGGCACGACCTAAATTGCGTTGAGTAGACATAACTGTTGCCACTGCAGTCAACGCAGATAGTATTATAAAAACAATACTTGCGTACAATAAAATTTTTCTTAGCGTCATGGCTTCCCCACCCTAACGTCACAATGACGCTAATTTTTCCAAAAATCGTTTGGGCAAGCCCCCTTAAAGCCTTACGTTCAATAATGAAGTACATGTAGGTCTGGCTTGTGAGTTGCGAGTCTAAAGGCTGGCATACACGGGGCAACTTCCGGGCGATGCAACTCAAATGACTACATGTAACAGTATGCATGGGTAAAAGTTCCGCAATTCTGATGGTCCATATTAATTTGAGTTGCATGGGAACCCATAATTTAATTCACGGACCCTCCCCATGTTCCGCCGCTGCTGTTTGTTGTGGGCGGGGCGTGGGCGCCCCATTTAGAATGGATGTCCAGCGGTTGCTAAGGCTATAGCTATACACGTACATGTATAGAAGTAATGAATAAATTATTTTGATGGCAAGCTACTAGTTCTGACGGGGGGGGGGGGGGGGGAGGGGTCGACCGAACCTACCGCGACCCCACGGGCCTGACAAACCAATTTGTTGCACAGCACGGGAACACTTTTGGTCCCCAGTCCATTGATTGTTGTGCCATGCTATAACGATTCTTTGAAGTAGGTGATTACATGTATAGAGGACTCTGTAGTAAATGTATATGGGATATTATTGTTTATATATAGGGCAGCCCACTATTGCCTCACTGATATTATCACCTTTGTTCCATGCCACTATCTCTGCATACAAGTAAATCCAAACTTGTATACAGGGACCACTAACACACTGCATGTGTACACATCTGAGCTGGGACCACTAATACACTGCACTGAGCAGGGACCACTAACACACTGCATGTGTACACATCCGAGCAGGAACCACTAACGCGCTGCATGTGTACAGGGACCACTACCACACTGCATGTGTACCATTTTGGAGTCTTACACTTGCTTCGTGCCAGTATTGCAACGTTCGGTACCTCACCGGGTTCAAACTGGCCATAACTTTCTGTAAGAGTAATCAAATCGCTTTAAATTTGTTTAGAGAGGTCCTATATTACCTATCGATTTATTCTGTTCGTTTATGTCATCCGTTACGGAGATACAATAGAACAAATTACGTGCACTTAAGTCTTTTTCCCGTTCGATTCGCGCCAATGATTTGGGTGTAAGAGAGGCGGTGATTACATCATTGGCGCGAATCGAGCGGGAAAAACTGCACATAGCACCTCCGTAGCGGATGACATAAAAATTACCGAACAGAAAAATCGATAGGTATAGGAACTTTCTACCTGCAAACCGACTTTGAAGCGATTTGATTACTCCTATGCAGTAAGTTATGCGGGTGGGTTTGAACCCGGTGGGGTACCGAACTTGGCACGGCTACGGAGCAAGTTCAAGACTCCAAAATTGATTTTACGATAGGGAAATGGTGTGGTATGAAGATTTCAAAGTAGAAAGCTTTAAAATCGTTCGGATGTTATAGTGATTCAAACGTAAGAGAATTTTATAACATTTAACACCGGTTCCGTGAGAATCGAATGTTTTTTGGGCTATTTTGTCGAACTCAAGTTTTAGAAAATTAGTCGGACGACCTTTTTTAGCCACAAAAGCATTTGAACATAGTAGTGCAACTCTCTGCATGAGGGTTTGCGCTATTTCTAGCGTCCTATGTACTTCTCGTTGTAACCTGCATTTGTTTTTAGTCAAACGGTTGGACGCTTCACAGATAAGAGTACACTTTTTTCTGAAGCCTTTTCTAACATCGAAAACAGTCCAAATATACTTACCTTTGTAAGATGCGTCGGTTTTGTACACATTTAGACCGTCTAACTGTATGCGAGCGTTAAAACGAGCACTTTTTGTTATATCGATCTTTGTGGCCGCGTTCCCAGACCGATGTATTATTCCGTGTGTGCTGCGTAGTGTCGAACTTTGGCTGATATATAAGTCTACGCGTGCGCTATTTTCCATTTGCATACAGTCATATATAGTAGCGTTCATACTACACATCAGAACATATATGTCATCACTGCTGCTAAACAGAAGCTGCTTGCATGTGCTCTGTCTGTTACTCGCTCTGGCTTATTTCCCGTCTTTTTGATGTAGTGGTGGCTGCAGAGATATACCTCCAGTTCCACTTGGAGATAGATATATCCTTATCCATATCCAAATGCTTACCCTTGCCTTCTTTTGCCTTCCAGAGCTCCCTTCATCCCTTTGATGCTTTAGCCTCATGCAGATATCCTGCATGCCAATGCGACACACTCCTGGCAGTGGAACTTTACTCACTCTGATAGCTTTCTGCAACTGCAGCTCAGCCAGGCAAACATATGGCTTGCTGTCAAATGACTCTGAATATTACTGGCAAAACAGCAAGCCATGGCCATGTGCTTGTCCATGTGTAGTCATATGACAGCAAGCCACAGCCATGTGCAGTCATATGACAGCAAGCCACAGCCATGTGTAGTCATATGACAGCAAGCACAACCATGTGCAGTCATATGACAGCAAGCTACAGCCATGTGCAGTCATATGACAGCAAGCTACAGTCATGTGCCGGCAGTCATATGACAGCAAGCTACAGTCATGTGCCGGCAGTCATATGACAGCAAGCTACAGCCATGTGTAGTCACATGACAGCAAGCCACAGGCATGTGCAGTCATATGACAGCAAGCTACAGCCATGTGCAGTCATATGACAGCAAGCACATGTGCCGGCAGTCATATGACAGCAAGCTACAGCCATGTGTAGTCACATGACAGCAAGCCACAGGTATGTGCAGTCATATGACAGCAAGCTACAGTCATCTGCAGTCATATGACAGCAAGCACAACCATGTGTAGTCATATGACAGCAAGCTACAGTCATGTGCCGGCAGTCATATGACAGCAAGCTACAGCCATGTGTAGTCACATGACAGCAAGCCACAGGTATGTGCAGTCATATGACAGCAAGCTACAGTCATCTGCAGTCATATCACAGCAAGCACAACCATGTGTAGTCATATGACAGCAAGCCACAGTCATGTGCAGTCATATGACAGCAAGCTACAGCCATGTGCAGTCATATGACAGCAAGCCACAGCCATGTGTAGTCATATGACAGCAAGCACAACCATGTGCAGTCATATGACAGCAAGCTACAGCCATGTGCAGTCATATGACAGCAAGCTACAGTCATGTGCCGGCAGTCATATGACAGCAAGCTACAGTCATGTGCCGGCAGTCATATGACAGCAAGCTACAGCCATGTGTAGTCACATGACAGCAAGCCACAGGCATGTGCAGTCATATGACAGCAAGCTACAGCCATGTGCAGTCATATGACAGCAAGCACATGTGCCGGCAGTCATATGACAGCAAGCTACAGCCATGTGTAGTCACATGACAGCAAGCCACAGGTATGTGCAGTCATATGACAGCAAGCTACAGTCATCTGCAGTCATATGACAGCAAGCACAACCATGTGTAGTCATATGACAGCAAGCTACAGTCATGTGCCGGCAGTCATATGACAGCAAGCTACAGCCATGTGTAGTCACATGACAGCAAGCCACAGGTATGTGCAGTCATATGACAGCAAGCTACAGTCATCTGCAGTCATATCACAGCAAGCACAACCATGTGTAGTCATATGACAGCAAGCTACAGTCATGTGCCGGCAGTCATATGACAGCAAGCTACAGCCATGTGTAGTCACATGACAGCAAGCCACAGGTATGTGCAGTCATATGACAGCAAGCTACAGTCATCTGCAGTCATATGACAGCAAGCTACATCCACGTGCAGTCATATGACAGCAAGCCACAGGCATGTGCAGTCATATGAAAGCAAGCCACAGCCATGTCTGACCTTCAAAATGTGTGCCTGAGTTTCCATCACTGGTGTCTATCTGGGTTATGCCCGCGAGCTACACATTCAGGATTTTACCGATCTGGTGATGGTTCAGAATTAGATAAAGCTATTGTCTTGCTTGGTTGACCATGCTTACGTGGATGCCGCATGCAGCACTTTATGCAGTCTGTTCCTGCATGGCACTTGTTGCACGCTGGCTTCTGGAAAAAATGTTTATTTTCAATAACTTACATGCGCATGCGTAAAATAATAGGTGTAAGTCTGGGAACGAGTTTATGTACCTAACAGAGCAGTTTGTACGTAAACTATGCTAGCTATGAACATGCTATTCACTAGGCCTCTATTTGGTATCTAGAAGAATCCAAAAATGCCATCAGATTTTCTTGAAAAGCGATAGAAAAAAAGTGTACCGATCACCTCTCGAACATCCAAAAACGGGAAAGTGCGTAAGTCTCACCCGATACAAGTATGTTGTTATATATGCCACAAAGCTAAAATTTATACCAAATGACTCATCGAGAGTTGGCCTATCAGAAAATATGCTTTATAAAGCATACAGACCTTTTCCGACTAATTTTCCAAAACGTCGGTTCGACAAAAAATACACTCGATTCTCACGGAAGCGGTGTTAATATGGGACAGTGTCTAGCAAAATCGGGGCTTGTGGGGTTATAATTTTATCACTATGCATGTTACACTAAACAACACATCTTTGCAACCGTACAACCTTTTCTTTCAAGTTTCGTACACTTGTTCTATGTTCGTGTCGATTTTGAAGCTCTAATCATTTTCCATGGCGTCATTGCAAAGATCGCTAACACAACAGGCCAGGTTAGAATTCCTCATTTCTCCACGTACAGTGTTGAAAACGTGTCAAATTCGGGTTCTACATAGAGGAGTCCTGTAGCTATTGGTTTGTTCTGTTCGTTAATTTCCATATCATCCGTTACGGAAATACAGTTGAACAAATGCACTTTTTCCCGCTTGATTCGCGCTAATGATTTTGGCAAATCGCGTCCCGCTCGATGATTATGTCATTGGCGCGGAATCAAGCGGGAAAACGTGCATGTAGTTTGCTCAACTGTATCTCCGTAACGGATGATACAGAAACTAACGAACAGAACAAATCAATAGCTACAGGACTCCTCTATGCACATTCCGAATTTGACGCGTTTTCAACACTAAATTCTAACTTGTTGGATTAGCGATCTTTGCACTGACGCCATGGAAAATTATTAGAGCGCCTAAATGGATAAGAACATAGAGAGATGATGTAGGAACATATGTACGAAATATTTTTTAAAAGGAAAAGGTTGGACCGCTGCGAAGATGTGTTGTTTAGTATAACGTGCAATTTTTATAGTAACCCCACAAGCTCTGGACACTGTCCCATATATACATGGATATGACTGACATTTTATCAAAAACCGCATGTCCCATATTATATTATATTATCTGGTGTAAGGGCCTAACATAGAACCCTACCATCTGTTTGTTACACTCAAATGGAATTCATGGATTAATTTCAAATGACATGCAGAAAAGTGTATAAGCTTGCAGAGTGGAGCTTCCCTAATTCAGTATACTGTGCATGGGAATGGTGGCTGTGGCTAGCCGCCTTTTCCATACCTGATTTGATACCTTTATTCAGGAGGCTCTATGAGGAGGCCATGACCAAGGGATATGTGGAAACTTCTGTGACCAAGTGTCTCATCCTTGGAGCTGTTGGTGTTGGCAAGACTCACCTCAAACGCCTCCTTCTCAAGAAGGACCATCCAAAGCAACGTGTCAGTACAGGACTGGCTGACAACCCTGTTAGAGCCATCTCCTTCACACTGGCTGGTGTGGGTGGACAAGAGGAGGATGACTGGTTTGTAGTTGAAGATGACCAGGCACTGATGAGTGTTATTGGAGAAACCATCAAAGGTGGTGTATCCATGGCACCATCATTGGCTGATGTGATGAGAACTCTCCCAAAGATGGCCATAGACCATTCCAATGTACCCAGTGATGGAGCTGTTGGTCCCACCCCTGCTGGTGTGAATATCACCAAGGACACCACCCAGCCTGAAAAGAGCAAGACTGCAGATATAGAGGATGAGCTGGTTCATCGCATCAACCAATCCTCAGGTAAGAGCAGCAGGCCTTGTTATTTGCTTGTATTATAATACTCCCCTGTAGACAACAAGAAGTTGTTTGGTGTGAAGTGGATCCAGTTCATTGACAGTAGTGGTCAGCTGCAATACCATGACATCCTTCCTTTGTTCATTCAAGATCCCATGGTAACAATATTTGTACTAAAGCTGTCAGAAGAGCTATCACATCACCCCACCATTAAGTACTATGGAGCAGATGGCAAGACCGTTGGTAAACCATATCGATCATCTCTCACTCATAAACAGATCCTTCAGAACTGTCTTGGAGCAATTCACCGCTCCCAAGATGCTCATCCTCTGATCATTGTCGTGGGAACACATCGGGATGCCTTACGTTGGAGGTTTTGGAAGGAATCAATGGAAGAGAAGAACAAACAACTCAAGGCATTACTGGATCCCTCTGACTTGAAAGTGCTGTATGTTGGTGAAGGAAAGGATGAACTAATATTCGCTGTGAATGGCCTTTCCCCTGAAGATGTGGACAGACATGTTGCCCAGGTACTTAGAGAGGAAATAGTATCTGAGTTCCCCCAACAGTTAGTAAAGCGGCCAATAGCATGGTTTGGGCTGGAAATTGTACTCCAAAGGACATCCCATGATGGACTTCTGAGCCTTGAAGAGTGCAAAGTGTGTGCTAAAAGGTTTCATATTGAGGGAGATATGTTCTCTGCTGCCTTGCACCATCTTATCGAACACAATGTGTTCTTATATTACCCAGAGGTTCTTCGACAGACAGTGTTCTGTGACCCTCAGATAGTCCTCACCAAGGTGACTGAACTGGTGCAGTACCACCACAAGCTGAGGGATAGTCCAGAGGAGGGTCTGGCAGTTAGAGGTTGCCTGATCATGTTCAGGGACCATGGCCTGTTGTCAGTGGAGCTACTGAAGAAGTTTCCAAAGCACTACAAAGAGGGTCTGTTCACTCCACAAGATCTAGTGAAGTTGCTGATGAGTCGTGGTGCCATAGCTATGATCAGAGATGGTGAGTACTTGATGCCTGCTCTGCTCCCTCACCTGGACTCCACCCAAGTGTCCAAGTACCTTGAAAGAGGTGCCTCCATGATGATTAGGTTTCCCCATGGCTATATTCCTAATGGTCTGTTTTGCTGTCTTGTGGCCCTTCTACTTTCATCATCTTGGAAGGTGTGTATGGATGGAAATCAGCCATTGTGTCTGTATCGCAACTGCATCACATTGATACAAAGGGGCACTCCAGAAAATGTGACCCTTGTTGACATGTTCTCCTATATAGGAGTGCATATTGATGAGGCTTCAATTATGGTGCGTAGGGGAATAAGATGTCTTGTCCACAGTGGTATCAAGAGTGCCTATAGTGTGCTCAAGTACCATAATGTCCAGTTAGAAGATGCCTTCATGTGTGCAGGAGCCCGTTGTACCTCAGACCCTCCTCATGTAGCTGTAGTAGTATCCAGAGGGGCAGTGTACAAATTGAGGTGTTCCATCAGAGGTGATCAGGTTGGAGACCTGAGCAAGGACCAGTTGATGTGGTTACAAGGTTGTCCTTTGGGTGAGAGTGTTATCCCAGAGCAAGAAGGTTCAAATGGTGAGTCTCCCTTCTTCCACTCGTTATCATCTGGGGGAGGGGCCTGGTTACCTGGGGAGAAGTAAGGGTGGAGATGTTCCTGGCCTGGGGATGTTGTATAATGTATTATTCATTGAAGCATCACTTGCCATTGGTGGGAAGTAATAAATTGTACAAAAAATTGTTAATTGTAATGAATTCCAGTGAATTTAATTGAATAAAATTCCTTTCATGCACACACAGGTGTGCCCACTATCAAACTGTTGACTAGCATACCAAGCCTTGCTGATGGTGTGAGGAAGAACCTTAACATCATACAGAGGACCAGTACTAGCTATATCAAGCTGGGGATGCACCTCCTGGATGATGATAACTGTGATATAGTATATGCTCTTAGGGAGAAGTACTACCATGACCCTGTGGAGATTGTTACAGCTGTCTACAAGATGTGGATCTCTGGTTCTGGAAGGAGACCAGCAACATGGCAAACATTGGTTGGTGTGCTTAGAGACATTGAGCTGAACAGTTTAGCAGATGATATTGAACATGCATGTGTGCTGAACCCTTCTAAGTGACCATTGTGTTCATGAGCATATTATGTTTTTAACCATCGCCATGGGAACATGTAGGCATGTGGTAAATCTAACATTATAACCAGGGTGATCATCTACACGATTGGGCACAGCAGGTCCCCAGGCCATCCACTGCTTCAAGTGCTATCGTATACCACCACAAGGATGGCTGTGTTCTGAGGTGGCCCACCCCCTTAGTTACACCTGCTGCAGAAGGCCATAGTGGCTGGCTGCCTGGGGAAGCCTCCCCCATCATGTGCATGAAAACTGGATGGCATAATTATCAAGAAGCTTCCAAGAAGAAGGCAAACTGTATTGATGATTTGAATGTAGGTGAGGGGAGGAGGGGTTTAAATCAGTGGATGAGTTGGTCTAATGGTGTTGGGTGGGGGCCACACTAGGTAGGAAGGTTAGTGGTGGAGGGAGATGTGAAGGTAGTGAGAAGGTGATGGTGTGGGGAGAAGGGAAGTGGTCCCTTATGTCAGAGGCTGGTCCTCACCAGTGTAAGTACTTTATTCATTCCTAATCCTCCAATCCCACCTGGCCATCGCCTTAAGAGAGTTCATCCTTGTTGTTTACCTCATGCCTACATGCATGATCCCATGGCGATGGTATATAATATGCTCATTACTGTTGGTAACAGCTGACCCCTGCATGGTGGCAGCTCTGGGATAATGGTGGCACACTCATTGAGAACTGCATGCCCGGCTGGGCCTGGAGATGATATTAATAGCATTCCTCATCCACCTTCAAAGCGACAAAATCTGTATCCCTCCACAATGCACCTCCTGAGAGTATGGGCCACCTTCTTAGCCAAGCTGCAAGGGGCTGGAAGAGCTCAGCTGCCTTGCCACTCACCTGGGCACCAGGTGGGCAGTTCTTCTTGATGATGTCCGAAGCAATCAAGCTGCCTCTTGCCTAATACTATGACGCTGATGTGGGCACAGCTGCCAGGCTGCCTGTATGTGCCTGAGGAGTGGTATGTTATCCACATCAAGCACTCCAAGACCAGAAGGACCAGCCGCAGTATCCTTGGGACCGGAAAGATGGTGAAGTGAGCAACTGTGGCTACTGTGTGGAACAGCTGGGGTGTTTGGACCACTACTAGTCTGAAGGACTGCACATACTTTGCCCATCATGCCAGTCCTGCCCAATGACACAGATTGATGAATGACCTTTAAGTTTGCAGAATGTTTAATTTGCTACGTACACTCCATTAAGGTGGCTGCAAACGAGCTACGTCAACCTTATGCAACGTTATGAATGGGAAAAACCATGGCTCTAGTCACTGGGGGTGATGTTCAAGACTTATGTGGTGCAGAGCAACTGGCTACAGGACTGAAACCTGGTGTCGAAGGTGCTATCCATGCTATGACAGATTTATATGATGAGTTCTCTAGTGATGGCTGGGGTTTTCTACTAGTGGATGCAGTAAATGCATTTAATCTTGTGTCCCGGGTGACTGCTCTGTGGAATGCAAGAATACTATGGCCTAGATGCAGTAGGTTTCTTTTCGACACATACAAAGGTTTTGCTGTGTTGCTGTTACGGAATTCTGAGGAATTCCTTTACAGCAGAGAGGGAGTAACACAGGGTGACCCTTTGTCCATGTTGCTATATGCTGTAGCAATGATGCCACTGGTGAACTCTCTTTGCTGCAGAGAGCAATATCAACAGAGCTGGTACAGGGTTCCCACACCAAAAATATGGGTCAAAATAAGAACTTTTCAAGACTTTTTCCATACCCTACAGTTGTATATCTAATGCCTCATGCACACATTACAAATCACAATTGTAAAACAAGACACACTGAAAATACATAAAAAAAGGTGGACAACTCATTTTAAATTAGCTTTTTTTCTTCAATTGCTTTCTCAATTAATGCAATTTCATTCAGCTTGCTTGTAACAGCCTTAAGCATTAGTCATCGGCCGAAGACTGCAATGCAGTGGCATCATATTGAAGCCTTTTCTTCTTTGCCTTTAGGTCATCAACTTCCTCCACTAAAGTCTCCCATTTGCTTATCTGCTGTTCAGTTTTTTTCAATTCCATTTGATTTCATATACTTCTGTCTAGCTACAATGTAGGCTACAAGACATAAGCATTTCTTTCACCACTAGCAATGGGATTTTCTATATTGCCCCTGCAGATGAGATGGCATCACAAACTATCCTTTGGGGTACAATGTTTTCTTGTTTTTCAAGTTCTATACTTCTACCTCCTTTTTTATAGAGAACCCACGCTCCACTATAGCTTGGCCATGAGACAATACTATTATCATCTTGACAAATGAAATAGCTCGGAACCATGGTTCAGATGGAAAATACATCAATTCGGTAATGGTTGGATCAAAATTCTTAAATGTATATGTATTCCAACGATTTATCTAAATAGCAAGAAAATTGACTTGCAAGTTCCGGCATCACAGTCACATTCCTTCACTTTTTGCGCTTGAATGCAACATGTAAGGATTGTTCTAAAATCTGCATTGCACTTGGAAGGGTTTGCAAATTGTTCCCGTGGATCCATGCAACAAATATGTTGTGCAAATGCATAAGTCAGTGGGCTCTTGTGCATCATTGTTTTAACAAGTGCTACTAAAAATGCTTTGCAATCCATTTTAAACCATGGCCACGTGGATGTCTGGCCACGCCCAACTAGGTATGTGGTTATGTCCGAGCGATTTGAGCCTATGTACATGTAGGTATAGCTGTGGTGCGTGGCATGTAAACATTAGAAATTCGTTGCTGCATGTCTCGAGGCAGATAAAATATTGTGTTTGCGAATACATGATGTCAATCAGCTAATGTATATGTTTTATAGGAACTGCATGCTTGTTGCTAGTGAGCGCCCATCCAGATCGAAGCTTAGTACATGTTTAAAAACAATATTATAAGTGTTATTGCAGTACCGAAGTATACATGTATAATCGACAGCGAATAATTGTGTAGACTAGTTGCATGTGCATGCATATGGTGTGTGTATTATACATTTATTGCGACAAAGCAGCATTAAAAAGCAAAGCTAGCTAGCTAGTATCTAAGTTAATTGTATATATCCATCAGGCAGTATGCAGAAAGTCAATAACAACTATACATGTATTTATTATCTCTCTCGCACTGGATCATATGAGATAGTTTTGCGGGACCCCAGCAGAAATTCATTGAATAGTGTTGTTCCCTTGTTTGTACACTCTTAACACATGCTCTAGAACCATCTCTCTCCCACTGGATCATATGAGACAGTCTTGATCCCAGCAGAAAGTCATTAAGTAGTGGTGTCCCCTTGTTTTGCACCCTTATCACATGCTCTGCATGGGCATTGGCCATTGGGTAAGGTCTCAGATAGCAAAAAAGTTAAAATTATGTCGCTTTCCCAAACACATGACCTTAATTGGCGGTTCATGTTTGCAAAAAGAGGTGTACATGTGTAAATCAATCAAAGAAGTCTCTAGTTCCTAAAGTAATTATTACAAATTGGAAGAATGATGAATGTAGGGGAGAACATTATGATATCGCTATAAGGGCATTGCCGTATTGGCAGCTAGATTTATATATATACATGTATAATGAGATACCTAAATTTAGATGTAATGTGTATTTAACCTGTGAACCTTATAAAGAGTACCTATGTTGTATTTTATGCAATTATAGCATCATTATCTTGAATACTTTTACAGTAGTCGCATGGAGAAGTCAAGCGGTCACAGTTTTTTATATCGCGGTCCATTCACATTGCGTACATTGTTAGTCACCCGAGACGCAATGTTTGAAACGTTTTAACTTTTGAAATAGTAATTTTTTTCCGTGGCAGAACCATAATTTTGATGCATCAATTTGCTCTTTTAGGCTATGCATAAAACCGGTTCTAGTTTTATTCATTTTGAAAAATTTATTAAAGTGCCTAGTAAGGCTCCAATGTTAAGAATTTCTTCTCGATTAGAAGAAGTGCATGCATGTATACGATTTGGTTCGTGTACCCTACAGTAAAGGTTAGTGAAATCTTCAAAACCACTTAGCTTTTTCGTACTCCCTGATGGCAGTGTTGGGAGTGTATCAAATTATCCGGTAAGTCATTTGTGTAGGCTAGCAGCTAAAATGCTTAGTATTCTGCAGGCCCTGTGTTGGAGCTAGAACATCATACGGATACAAGATATAAAAATTTAATTTTTAAAAATAAAATTGGTGATGTAGGATTTATAGACAGCAATTGAATAAAAAGTATGGAAACAAGGAATTACGGATATTATGCATTCATTAAATTATAAATATTACATACCTACATTTAGCACAGAATTTCAGGCAGGTAATTTGCTAAATAATGTAGGTCTGTAATATTCATAATTTAATGAATGCATAATATCCGTAATTCCTTGTTTCCATACTTTTTATTCAATTGCTGTCTACAAATAGGGGGGGGGGGGACTTATTACACTTTTTTTTTAATTTTTTGTTTCTACCACTCTGAAAATATGTACTGGGTCACACTGAATGTGAAAATAAATTTCAAAGAATTTTTAACCCCTCACAACCCCCCTGTACATACCCCTTGAAGTTCTTGCATATATCGTGAATGGATAAAACAGAGGATGGCATGAGTAGAAACAAGGTCTAAAGGGGGGAAATGCCTTGGAGGTGTAGGCTACTTTAAATCAGGTGATCTTACTCATGGTGTTTTGCCAAAAAAAAAAGACTGTAGCATTTTGTGCATTAATACATGTACTTAGTTGAGCTATTTGTGATATATTGCCAACATCTACTAGTGCAATGTACTCCTGCTTTTCAATGGCTTTATCTCTTGCCTGCTAGAACTGAATGCTTTAAGCTCCTAAATTTGGAAAAGGCTGCATTTAACTGTGCCACTGATAGTCAATTATGCATTCTAGGTATGCTTTTGAAATGTGAAGGGGTATAGTAATGTGAAGGGGTATAGAAGCAATGTACTTATACTCTTATAAACCAGTTTTTCACATTCAGTGTGACACAGTACATATTATCAGAGTGGTAGAAAAGGAAAATAGAAAATAACATACACACACACACACACACACACCTCTACTCTTATGTTACTGATGTTTTTATGTCATGGTGTGCTTATCAACTCAATTGTCTCAAGTTTTTGGCTAGATTTTCATAGAAAGACTGCTCTTTTAAGAGAGGGAATGCATGCAAGTTCCCAGGTCAGAGTGGACCAACATATCTCTTGTTTTGTTATGTGAGGGTGTGCATTCTATACCTAACAGTTAAGTAATCTTGCACAACATGATTGCGCATACTGTTCAGGTATTAAAACCTCTGTACTAAATAAAGTGTGCTTTCAAAATGTAATATTGTGAGCTTCTACATGTAGCTGTGTGCATTATTCATTTAAACACCTGTAAGTTTTAGATAATGGGGAAGATTGCAGTTTTATAGAAAGGTGTGCTTTGCATCATCATATTGGATCATAGTGTGTGCTATTGCTAATGTTTCCGCTTTTACAGTTTGGTTCTTATATGGCCATAGCATCTCAACAAAAGTTAGAAAGAGCACCAGTACATAATCTTGATGCTGACCAAAGTGTTGGCTTTATAAAATTTTAAGAGGATCAAAGCAGTGAATTACAGCTTCATCAACACAAGTTAAATGTGCAGCACATTATATAATTGATAATACTGTTACCACGCAGGATGATACAAAGGATATTCCAAGGTAGCCAAAATGTGTAAAACCTGAATTGTGCCTCTTGCTAAATTGCAAATCTAACCTTGGATAGAACAATCTAGAGAAACTTGTTTACGCATGGGTGGACTGTATAAATGACTACCCTTGAACTTCTATGTTTCTTTCATTACGCAATTTTTTATTATGCTCTTGCCAATGCCTAAATGAAAGACAGATGTAAATCAAGGCAGTATATTACTAGTCCACATACCTAATTCCTTAGTTTATCTTTTACTGCTATATGGTGCCATAGGTGGTGTATATACCTATGTACATGTATACATCCGTGTTTTGTAAAACTTCAAGGGTACTGTACAGGGGGGTTACTCTTAGTATAAAAATTTAAAATACATGTTTTCCTATGTTTCTTAATGCCCTCCATATTCTGAGAGGGGTAGAAACCAAAGTCATACCTAAGACCCCCCCCCCCCCCCCTACTACAAATCCTACATCACCAATTTTATTTTTAAAAAATAAAATTTTTATATCTTGTTACACTCCTTTTTTTTCCCCGGCGGGTTCCTAGTTACACGTTGCATGCATGAGAGCAAACAAAGAAAGAAGGGCAATCTTGGAATATGATATAGAGCATCACATCACAGCAGTATAAGACAGTTTGATCTGCTCACTTGCTATCATCAGTAAATCACATCACAATCAAAAAATTCTTTCTTTTAGACAGCCAAGTATCTGAACTGGCATGTGAGCAACACCCAGTCTCTCAGCCAGATTATTTTGAAAGGCGAGGGGACTCATATAAAAGAAGTAGTAGTGGAGGAGAGGAGGTATTAGTAGTGAAGGAACAAAATATTATGCTCAGACCACAAACCCAGGCTCCAACCAGAGCATTATGATATTTAATGCTATTTTCTAATGCCTATAGCCTAACACGCTTTTCATTAAACCACTATGGATTACCAGCTACCAAATTGGCTTATCAGGATCGCACACACACACACACCCCGTCATGAAACTATCCTCACATGATTCAAAGCCCTCGTCTCTTGACTGAAGGTATGCATGCATTCTCCAAAGGCAGTAGCAAAGGCATCAGGATTGATCACCTTCCTTAAATGTCTGTAGCAATTGGCCATTTACAACAAAGATGCTTACCAGATTGCTTGCCATCTTTATAAGGGGTAGGCAAAAGGATCACAACTGAGTATAGCACAGAATAGGTCTACCATCATGGCCAAACTGTATGTTCATTATATCCAGCTGTGAGGGAGGAGGATGGGAGGTGAAGAGAGGATGGGACAGGAGGAGGGGAAGGGAGAAGAGAAGGGGGAGAGGAGAGGAGGGGAGGATGGGAAGGAATTGAAGGGGGTTCGGAGGGGAAAGAAAATAAGAAAAGGGAGGGGAAAGGGAGAAGAGAAAGGGGAGAGGCGGGGAATGGAAAAGGGAAGGGGGAGAGGGGGAGGAGGTGAAGGGAGGAGGGGAGGTGTAGGGGGAGGGGAGTGTTATGTTCTAAGAGAGCTCTCACAAAGACGCCATGACTATTACAAAAAGAGCATAATGCAATGGCAAAGCGCATGCGCGTACAGATATGCATATACATATACAATAAGATACTACAGTTTCCTCCCCCCTAAAATTCAGACATTCAGAGCTCTTCAATGAGGCGCCGCGGAGGCCTTGATGGCCTAGTAGAGTGTCTCCTAGGTGGTGACATGTGGCTCTCCTGAGTTGTGCCAGTGGTATCAGTTTCCGGCCCACCAATGCCTCTGGTGCCAGTGGTACCAGTTTCTGGCCTGCCAATGTCTCTAGTCTTCTCAACAGTCCTTCCTAGGCTAGATCTTGGCTGTGAATCAGACCCAGGTGGACCAGTTGTTGTAACATCTGTCGTTTCCTGTTGTGCTGCTCTTGGCTGAGTATTTCCTTGCAATGGTGTCAGTGGCTTCCTTGTTGTACATGGATCAAACTGCTCTGTGACATCTGTAGTCTCTTGTGGTACATCAGGGAAGTCCTGTACCAATGATTCAGACCGACTCAGTAAATGATCAACATGTACTTTCCTCTGTGAGCCCCCTTGAGTGCTGACAGTGTAGTGCAAAGGACCAACTGTTGACAGTATGGTACCTGGCATCCACTTGTAGGGAGCATTTGGTCGGAAATCTCTGATCCACACATGTGCACCTGGAATAAACAATCGTGGGACAGGTAGTCCTTCCTGTGGTTGCAACTGCTCTCTAACCCTCTCACTCATACAAGGTAAGACGAACGACAGTCGGGTACGAAGAGCACGTCCAAATACAATTTGAGCTGGTGATCTCCCAGTGGTGGAATGAGGAACATTGCGGTATGTACGCAAAAATTCAGACAAGGAAACCCCAACTCGTACGTCCCAATTCTGCTTTGACAGCCACTGTTTGACATTCTTCACCATGTTCTCAGCTAGTCCATTCGTTGATGGATGATAAGGAGCTGATCGTCTGTGGAGAACGCCGTTATGTGCCAAGTACTCAGAAAATTCTTTTGATGTGAATTGTGGACCATTGTCGGAGACCAGAATTCGAGGAAAACCATGTGTTGCAAAGATGTCCTGCATCACTTCAATGGTATACTGAGCAGTCGTGGACGACATGACTCTAACTTCAGGCCATTTGCTATAAGCATCTACCATCACCAAAAAATGTCTCTTATTCCATTCCCCAAAATCCACATGGACCCGGTCCCATGGTGCACTTGGATACTGCCAAGGATGACGTGGTGCTAACTCCGGCATCGATGCTACCCTTTTGCATTGATCGCAAGAAGCCGCCAAGTCTTCTATATCTTTGTCTAACTCAGGCCACCATATATAGCTTCTTGCTAGTGCTTTCATTCTACTGATACCTATGTGACCTTGGTGTAATTCTTCAAGCAGTTTATGGCGCAAAGATTTGGGTATAATCACCCGCTGACCCCACAGCAAACAATCATCCTGACAGCTCAACTCATTCTGTCTCCTGAAATATAGCTTGTAACTTTCTGCCAGAGATGAAGGCCATTTACCATGACGAACAAATTGAAGTACAGTTGACAAGTCCTTGTCTGTTCTAGTGCCCTTAGAAATATCTGTAGCAGTCACTGGTAGTGAAGACACGTCCATAGCTAAGATGTCATTGCCCTTGGCTACTGTTGCCTGAGCTGGCAACCGTGACATACAGTCGGCACACACATTTTCTGACCCTGGAATATACTCAATTTTATACTGATATGCCCCTAATATTATTGCCCATCTCTGCATACGTGCTGCAGCTAGTGTCGGAATGCCTTTGTCGTGCCCAAAAATGGTGCACAATGGTTTATGGTCTGTAACCAATACAAACTCTCTGCCGTAAACATACTGATGAAACTTTTTTACAGCAAAAACAATGGCTAGTGCCTCCCGTTCTATTTGGGCATACTTCATTTCTGCCTGTGACAATGTTCTAGAAGCATAAGCAATAGGTTTTTCTTGACCTCCTATAACGTGCACTAAACAAGCACCAACACCATATGATGAAGCGTCACAGTAAACCTTTACCGGCTTTTCAACATCATAGTGCACTAAAGTAACGACCTCACACACCAACCTCTTAGCTTCTTTAAAGGCTTTCTCATGGCAAGCAGTCCATCCCCATTTTTCATCCTTCTTGAGCAACTGATATAAGGGGTGAAGCACACTAGACAACGCTGGCAAGAACCTTGCATTATAAGTCATCAATCCCAAAAAGGACTTTAATTCCGACTTGTTTCGCGGAACTGCAGCATTCTGAATTCCTTCTACTCTCTCCTTGGTTGGTCTAATTCCTTCTGATGAGACGTTGTGACCCAGAAATTCCAGCGATTCTTGGAAAAATCTGCACTTTGGCAGATTCACACGTAACCCATACTGCTGAAGACGTTGAAAAACAGCACGCAAATTCTGTTCATGCTGTTGCCTTGTTTTTCCGGTCAC
Organism: Spongilla lacustris; assembly: GCA_949361645.1. Taxonomy (NCBI): domain Eukaryota; kingdom Metazoa; phylum Porifera; class Demospongiae; order Spongillida; family Spongillidae; genus Spongilla; species Spongilla lacustris. The sequence continues at coordinate 17,729,821 of OX442417.1, forward strand.
CAATATATCGTCCATGTAGTAGACGACCTTCTTGCAGCCTTGCAACACCAGTGACATAGCCTTCTGCCACATGGCAGGGGCGGTAGCTATTCCAAAAGGTAAGCGGCAGTAGCGGAATAACCCCAAATGTGTGTTGATCGTAAGAAGTGGTCTATGACTTTCAAGCACTTCCATCTGTTTATACGCTCGAGCCAGATCTATCTTTGAGAAGGATTCCCCTCCTGCTAAGGTGGAGAACATTTCGTCCACAGTAGGTAACGGAAAAGTCTTAGGACAGAGATGTGGATTAATAGTCATTTTGAAATCAGCACATATTCGAATATTGCCATCCTTCTTTCTTGCAATGACAATAGGGGCTGCCCAGTCACTCCTTTCCACTGGCTCCAGCTCTCCCTCCTTGACTTGTTGCCTTATCATCTCTTCCACCTGTTCCCTTAATGCAAATGGCACTGGTCTGTACTTGCAAAACACCGGGACTGTGCCCTCTTTCAGTTGAATCTCAGCCTTGGTTCCTTTCAATAGCCCCAACTTTTCATCCATTACATCCGGGAACTCGTTCAACAAGTTTACACTGTGGATAGCATGTATCCTGGAACTATCTGCTTTGTTACTCCTTAGCATTTTAGACCAGTCCAAACGAAGCTTACACAACAAATCACGGCCCAGCAAGGGAAGTTGCTTGTCTGCATTTTCCACAACGATGAAGCAGCCTTCTGCTGACTGTTTTTCGATCGAAACCCTTGCTCTCAACTCTCCCAAGGTAGGAAGGATGGTTCCATCGTATTGACGGAGCACTATTGACGTTGGTTGCAGATTTACTTGTTTCAGCTTTTGCCTGTACGTCTTCGCTGGAATTGTAGATACTTCTGCTCCTGTATCAACTTCGAATTTTACTATACTACCATTGATGTCCAAATCAGCAGTTAGCTTGGGATATCTATCCCTATTAGCTACTCTATGTACACATACTGGCGCCTCTTCATCACTGGTTTGGCAATCACTGAGGTCCTCATCTGGTTCCACTAAATGTGCCTTACGAGCTGCATGACGTGTATCCCCCTTGTGACGTCCTGCTGACAACTTGCTTCTACATACTCTGGATAGGTGACCCAGTTTTCCACAGGAATTGCAGGTTTTATCCTTATGAAAGCATGTAGATGCTGAGTGGCCCGTTCCCCCACATCTGTAACAACTGTCCTTATTCTTGGAGGCGAACACTCTATGGGCAGCTGCATCGTCAAGTTTACTTTCTGCTGTAGGATTCCCTATTTCCCGTATACTCTGTGTCTCCTTATGGACAACTTCCATTGAACGACTTTTATCCAAGGCTTTTGTTAGCGTCAAATCACTTATGCACAGCAGCTCCTGTTGTATGCGCTGGTCCTTTAGACCACAGACAAATTGATCTCTCAACGCCGTATCCAAATATGCCTCAAACTTGCAGATCTTCGCCAAGCTGCGTAGCTGAGACATATATTCTACAACACCTTCGTCGTCTCTTTGGAGGCGCTTAAAAAAACGATATCGCTCTGCTATCTCAACTATTGCAGCACTGGTTTGACTTTTAAGTTGAGCCACTATCTCGTCAAGGGAGAGTTCGGAAAGTTTCTTTGGGCTCACCCAGGTCTTTAGCTTCAGATACATCGTCTGCCCAATCCTTGTAAGGAATAGCGCCTTTTGTTTTCCTTCAGTTATGCCATGGGCAATGCAAAAATAGTCGAATCGCTCTTTATAGTCATCAATCTGCTCTAACGTTGGGTCAAACGGTTCTACGCCCCGTGAAGATTCCATTCTGTACACCCTCGTCGCCACTGTTATGTTCTAAGAGAGCTCTCACAAAGACGCCATGACTATTACAAAAAGAGCATAATGCAATGGCAAAGCGCATGCGCGTACAGATATGCATATACATATACAATAAGATACTACAGGGAGGAGGGGAGGTGAAGGGAGGAGGGGAGGTGAAGGGAGGAGGGGAGGTGAAGGGAGGAGGGGAGGTGAGGGAGGTGAAGGGAGGAGGGGAGGTGAAGGGAGGAGGGGAGGTGAAGGGAGGAGGGGAGGTGAAGGGGGAGTGGAGGTGAAGGGAGGAGGGGAGGTGAAGGGAGGAGGGGAGGTGAAGGGAGGAGGGGAGGTGAAGGGAGGAGGGGAGGTGAAGGGAGGAGGGGAGGTGAAGGGAGGAGGGGAGGTGAAGGGAGGAGGGGAGGTGAAGGGAAGTGGGGAAGTGAGGATGGGAGGTGAAGGGAGGATGGGAGATGAATAGAGGATTGGAGGTGAAGGGAGGATGAAAGGGGAAGGGAGGGAGGGGAAGGGAGGATGGGAGAGGAAGGGAGCATGGGAAGGGATAAGTGAAGGGGAAGAGGAGAGGGAGAATGAAAGGAGAAAGAAGGGGGAGAGGAGGGGAAGGGAGTAGGGGAAGGGAGTAGGGGAAGGGAGGGGGAAGGGAGTAGGGAAAGGGAGGGGAAGGGAGATGAGAAAGCGGAGAGGAGGGAAAGGAGAAGTGAAGGGGGAGAGGAGGGGATTGGAGATCGGAGAGGATGAGACAGGAGGGAAGAGGACAAGCAAAGGGGATAGCAAGCACAACATCACACCTGTATAGATAATTCGGCAACATATCCGTTGGACATAGCACACAAAAACATACACATACACCCACCCTTCCAGAGTGGTCCACTCCTCATCCTGGTAGGATGTTGTTCCCTTTCCTCTTCTCCATCTCCACCTAATAACATTGACCAAGAGCAGCTCACAACTGGCAGACACACATATTTGAATGAAAACAATATACCTTCCCCTGAGCAGCAGTGCTTGTGGCCATGTGATGAACAAAGCTTTGTAGCAACTATACTATGGGGTTAGTTCCAAGGATGCTCTATCATGGAAGAG